>RCUC01169204.1:0-169116 GCA_003697995.1 Taxidea taxus jeffersonii | reverse complement strand
ATCACTGGGCATCAGGGAAATACAAATCAAAACCACAATGAGATACCACCTCACACCAGTCAGAATGGCTAAAATGAACAAGTCAGGAAATGACAGATGCTGGCGAGGATGTGGAGAAAGGGGAACCCTCCTACACTGTTGGTGGGAATGCAAGCTGGTGCAACCACTCTGGAAAACAGCATGGAGGTTCCTCAAAAAATTGAAAATAGAGCTACCTTATGACCCAGCAATTGCACTACTGGGTATCTATCCTAAAGATACAAACGTAGTGATCCAAAGGGGCACGTGTACCCGAATGTTTATAGCAGCAATGTCCACAATAGCCAAGTTATGGAAAGAACCTAGATGTCCATCAACAGATGAATGGATAAAGAAGATGTGGTATATATATACGATGGAATACTATGCAGCCATCAAAAGAAATGAAATCTTACCATTTGCGACGACATGGATGGAACTAGAGCGTATTATGCTTAGCGAAATAAGTCAACTGGAGAAAGACAACTACCACATGATCTCCCTGATATGAGGAAGTGGAGATGCAACGGGGGTGGGAGTTAAGGTGGTAGGAAAAGTAAAAATGAAAGAAGATGGGATCGGGAGGGAGAAAAACCAAAAGAGACTCTTAATGTCATAAAACAAACTGAGGGGGGTGGGGGGAAGAGGGGTTGGGTGAGGGTGGTGGGGTTACATCATATGTTTAAATAAAGCTTAAATAAAGTAAAAAAAAAAAAATTACCCCATGGAAAGGTAGAAAGAGTTTTTAATCCTGCCACTAGTATATGAATATCTCTTCTCTCATATCTTTACTTATTATTTAGTATTTTTAAAATTCTTTTCCACATTGATAGGTTAAAAAAAATGGAGAAAAGACCCCACAAGGCTTACTGTAGAATACTTACTTTTTAGAATTTCCTATTTTCTTTTTTGCCTTTCTATAGCTTCAGTTTTTATTGTTCTTATTCCAAATATGAATTTCTGGGTTTTCATGAGGCTACATTCAAATTTTCCTTAGAGAAGAATCAATGAGTCATATATTCTGGGATGCCAGAAGAGATCCCAGATTCTTTTGCTGCAGAGAACTTTGCCAAATCTACGGCATCCTGCAAAGTTCTGCCAGAAGACCTGTGGGTTGGGTCTAGAGATGCTAAGGTAACACAAAACCAGTGAGAAGTCTTCAAATGCCCTTTTCTATTCTCAAACACAGAGCTGCTTTATCAGTTAGAACCTCAGAGTGGGTTCTGGATAATGTTAAGTACTTGGGTTTTGGATTGAGAGGGAAGAAGCTAAAGGTTCTGATTGTATTTGAATTCTAAGTAGATACCAGGATTCACTAGGCAATTTCAAAGAATCTAGAACAGGTGGGATTACACTGCCTGCAGGTTTTCTTGAAACAATTTGTGTGTTGTTCTTTGTTTTTGTTTTTTAGTCCTGAGGTCATTCTGGCTATTTCTGAAGCTTTTCAAACAGCTAGTCCCTGTGGTCTGAAGGCAAAGTGCCATCAGCATGGTTGCCAGGCAACCAAAGCAGTATGAATTATTGGCCTTGGGATACACAGGAGGCTTGCTTCTCTTTTCCTCCAAAGAATAGTCAGAATTGTTTTATTCTGAGGCTTATGAACGCAAAGCATTTGCAAATAAATCTATTGATTACTGTTTATGGCTGGTTGTTAAAATAAGACCGTCTCAAGAGGGTCTTTTGATCTGAGTGTTTAAAGTAAGGAGCATGTCTCCTGCTCTATATCCCTTTGATTGAGATTTACACTCATCAGTAAAGCCAAGATTTAAATAACCATCAGTTGATCCTCAGTATATTTTTTGTTTGTTTGTTTGTTTGATAGAGAGCAGCCTCTGACAGGCATTATACAGTTAAGATCTGATTTTCCATATTGAAATTATCTTTAGAAGAAATGTCCTGACTCCAAACTGACCCACTTAAAACTCAGGAACTTGAGACCCCAGTCCTGTTCCTAGCACTTGCCTCTGTGGTGCAAAGTACACTCCTCTCTTTCTGATTCCAGGAATAATAAATAGGTTGCAAAGAACTTGGCCGAAGAGAGAGGACACAAAGTCCCTCTGCTCCTGACTGTTCTCCATTTGGCCTGGGCATGAATCTGCTTCCAAAGCAAAGCTGAACTCTGCTCCCAAATTCCCTGTGTGGGTGGTTTTAGAAAAATAAAATATATCCAGTACTTCCTACCAGGGGGGAAGATGGCATGGGATAAAAATCCATTTATAAGGATATTTGGTGCCCAAATAAAGCAAATAAAATTTGTATAATTGAGATAAAACAGTAGCAGTGGAGAAGAAAGGATCAACTCACAGAGTGGGAAAGGGATTAAGTGGGTTGAGACAAGGTGTATTTTCTGACAAGATAATTTATGGGCTGAATATAGGCATGAGAGCCATAGAGTGTTGGGTATTTTGTGGTGGGGCAAGGTAAAGGAAGGCCTTCCTTATCTTTCACCAGTAGCCTACATGATTCAGAGATGAAGACTATAAAGTGATTGTGATACACAAGACTGTACTTCTTTTTTTTTGTTTGTTTGTTTTAAAAAATTTTTTTATACGATGGTTTTTTATTTATTAGTTAGAGAGAGGGAGAGAGCGAGCACAGGCAGACAGAGAGACAGGCAGAGGCAGAGGGAGGAGCAGGCTCCCTGCTGAGCAAGGCGCCCGATGTGGGACTCGATCCCAGGACACTGGGATCATGACCTGAGCCGAAGGCAGCCGCTTAACCAACTGAGCTACCCAGGCATCTTGAGATGTTGTCTACTCTAAAGAAGCATAACTTTTGTATTTATGTTTGTTACAAATATTTAATAAGTAGTACTATTTTCAAAATGCTATGCTAGGTATACTAGACCCAGAGAAGTCCAAAACATGTGTAAGAAGTAGAAGAAACATGTGTATGTCCACAGACGAACAAACAAGTGGGAGGCAGAAGAAATATTTTTCGTGTGGGCTGACTACATCGAGATTGGAGCTGGGAAAAAAGTTAAAGAGAAAGCAAGCTTTTAAATCTTATTCTCCTTATGTGGTGAAACAAGCCAGATAAAAGAGCCACTTTTGATTCTAGATACATTTTTCTAGAATGAAAATGTTAATCATTTTTTTTGCTAAGTCATTCCTACTTCTTACATAGGTGGTTTTCTTTAGAGGGTGTTATAAATGGATACCTAAACATATTTGTTTTGGAAATTTATTTTCTTACAAGTTCTGATGCTAATGTATATTAACAGGAATGATTATAATTGGTTTTGTTCTAAAACGAGCACTTTCCATGCCTTTAGCAATCCTGGTAGAGAATTCTATCCTTAACTTACCAGTTTCAAATTCTTCCCTAACCATTCAGAAGGTACATTCTAGAAGCCCATCTCTCCACATCCACTTCTTGCTTCCCCTTCTGAGAGAGTTGTTTGCATCCCTGAGCCAACGGTTTCTTATTTACCTAATGGTAGTGACTCCAAGGGTTTTTGCTTATTCTTCCTTTCTTCATCTCAGTCATTAAAATCAAGGGACTGACAACATCACCTGTAATCCAAAGCCTACCACTAGAGGAGCCCCATTGACTTTTCCTCCTTTACCTTTCACAATTCCTCCAAATATTTTCTGTGGTCAGTTACAACTTTCTAGTCTTGAACATACCCCTGGTCGTTCATTTATTTGGGGGTATTTTCATATTGGATCCTCATTTAGGCTCCACATCAGTCTATCAGCTGCAGCTTCCACTGTACATCCATTTGGCTCTTCTTGTTTTGACCCAGCCTACACTTGCCCATACCTGTTGACTGCCAAGCTACTTGGAAAAGCCTGAGGTAGCCTTGACCATCATGAGAATACCACACCCTTGTCAAGAGAGACCATTTGGAGTGCTTCCAGCCTTTCCATTCTTTAGGAATTTAAACGGGGCTGGGATTTTACAGCATAGAAAAGAGAGGAGAGATTGGACTGCCTCCTTGAGCCTTCTACCATATGTTTTTACTTAGGCCCCCAAATTCATAAGATCACAAACTCATAAATAGTTCTGTCAGCTTCTGATTTTAAAACACTATATTAGTTTCCTAGGGCTGCTGTAAGAAATTGGTTTCTTAAAACAGAAATTTAGTCTTTCATAGTTCTGGAGGCCAGAATCCAGAATCAAGATGTTGGCAAGTCCCTACCCTCTTCAAAGGCTCTAGAGAACATTTCATTCCTTACCTCCCACAGCTTACAGTGGCTCCAGATATTCCTTGGCTTGCAACCACAACACCTCAACTTCTGCCTCTGTGGTCACATTGCAGCCTCCTGTACTACGTATATTTCTTTTCTGTGTTTCTCTTATAAGGACACTTGTCACTGGATTTGGGGCCCATCTAGATAATCCAGCATGACCTTAACCCAAGTTCCTTAACACAATTCCAGTCTTAAACTTGATAGGTTATACAAAGACTGTTTTTCCAATAAGTACATTCGCAGGTTCTAGTAATGTGGGCATATGTAAAACTTTTTGGTAGGCACAATTCAAAAAAGCTTCTCTTCTCAAAGTATCTAGAAGGGAAGAGGGGCCACCCTACCCAGTGTCACAACATCCAGCTGTGTTTTTCCCTTTTCCTTACGAAGAGCCCTTTACAAACTAAAACTTTACTTCCGCTCCTACAACTACTTAAAAGAAGTGCCTTGGTATATGAAGTAAGGCAAATTCTGATTTGGTGGGGTGGAAGAAATAAGAAATAAAGAGGCAGAATCAAAACATGAGAAGGCAAAGCCTAACTTTTAATCAAAAACTCAAAAATATTTGTCAAATGTAGAGAACAAGTTCATAACAAAGTAAGAGACTAGATGGCAAGATTAGTGTCCAGGAGAGTTAAAATTATGGTAGGGTGAGGTATGGCATGGTTTGAGCCACACAGGAATTTGTCCAAAGACAAGAACTAGACACTGAGACACTTAGCAATTATTGTGGAGATGGGTACAGCATCTTGAAAAGCTATATATTCATGGTCTGCATTGATAGATAAAAATTCCCTAAATAATAAGGTGATGAGTCATAGGCAAGCCTGAAGGAACAAATTTTCCAAATAAGTGATGTGCAAGTATTTACACGCATATGTATGTGTAGGTTAGTTATTAAAAATACATGTGGAGATATTTTAAGAGAGCTTAAAATACTGGATAGTTCTGCCTTCCTTGTATGTTTTATCATCTCTCAATGCAATAAGCAATCTTGGATCATATCCTACCCATAATTTATAATCTTTTTATTACTTAGCAGCATGAATTCTGAGAAGTACTTAATAAATCTTAATAAACTATCATAACATGTATTATCATTGCCCCAAACACTTTGGGTAAAAATGTACAAAACCGAGTAAAAAAGGGTATAAGCATATAGGTACATTAGTAGTAAATCATTCACTACCCATATGCAACATCAGTGGCAGTCTACAAAATTCTCAGCTGCCCCAATTGTACTCTTGCCTCAGGAAATCTTTCTAGATTCTACTTTTAGAATATAGCTTCTTGCTATTCAAGGTGGAGCCCAGGGGTTATCAGCAAAAGCATGACATGGGAGCTTGAAAGAAGTGCAGAATTTCACTCTTCTGACCCTAGGCTTGTGAAATAGAAGATTCATATGCATATCACTTTTTCTACTTTATTATTTATTTATGAGCTCTCTGCTTACTTCTTGAATTTAACATTTTGTCATTTCTAGTTTGTATTTTTGTTTCAACTCAATGGAATAGGTGCCATTTTCTCAGAATAGTAAAATAAAAATGGGGGATTATAAAACTGATGTTGTCCAACTAATATTCTCTGTTTAATATTTATTTTGTTTAGATCCCCCAATCATTGAAGGAAATATGGAGGCGGCAAGAGCAGTGGATTTAATCCCGTGGATGGAGTATGAATTTCGTGTGGTAGCAACCAACACATTGGGTATAGGAGAGCCCAGTATACCGTCAAACAAAATTAAAACAGATGGTGCCGGTATGTTGAAGAAACTTTTTAAAATTTGAGAGGTTTATAAATACAGTGGCAGTTTAATATATAGTTGAATGTATTTTGAAATCAATAATGCTCTGAGGTAAGTGATTCATCTAAAAATGTGTATATATATATATATATTTCACACAGGTGTGCGTACTCTGTGTCAAGACAGTCAAAAATTTAAAAAGGGAAATATGAAGTTTAAGAATATTTTTACATAATTAATGTAAGGAGAGTGGTAAATAGAATTCACTTCATATTCTACTAGGGACCCCTAAAATGAAGCTGGTATTTAGAATATAAACTCTCATGTAAACACTGAATCTTAACCAGGCAGACTCTTAATGAAGCAGGTCCTGTGATCTAGAAGGTTCACAATTTTGCATGTCACTCAAAGACATTTATAAGTGAGTGGCCATGGAATATAGCCAGGGAAGGTACAGTGAGTAGGGA
Organism: Taxidea taxus jeffersonii; assembly: GCA_003697995.1. NCBI lineage: Eukaryota > Metazoa > Chordata > Mammalia > Carnivora > Mustelidae > Taxidea > Taxidea taxus. The sequence goes on along the minus strand of RCUC01169204.1, from coordinate 162,694 downwards.
GTTGAGAGAATAGGATGAGAACTTCTCAGATCTCTGCCACTGGGGGAGTCATAGCATCTCTGAGAAATAGCTGTAATGTGTTATTTTAATATGAGGTACGACTAAACACACTCTTTTATCACAGCTCAGCCATGGGTGGTCTTCCAATTTAGATTCACATTTTTATGCTAAATACCAAGCCATTTAAATAGTCCTTAGTAGAAGTACTCAGCTCTATTTTCATTTTCCCCTGCATTAACAGGCAGAAATATTGTTCTGATTCTAATAATAGCTCTTTTTTTTATTATTCCTTGTCTATGAAAAAGAAAATGTTTTGTAGGCTCTCTGAGTTTATTTTTATTATGCCTTGCCAAAGTTCAGTGCTTTATTTGGGAGAAAAGATTTTAAAAGAATGACAGACTGCTGTTAAAATTCTACTATGATATCTTAATATCACTAATCCACATTTCTGGCTTCTTCAATTTCTTTCCTTAACATCTAAATAGAATGATGAACTCTAATGTCTTCATTTTTAAAGCCAAGTTATTCACAGGACTGCCATTAATAAGCTCTCTTAATGTTCCATGTGGTTTACTACATTATTTACCAGGTACAAATGATGATTCTGTAATAAAGGAAGAAAATAAATGCTGAAGTACTGATCCACACTGAGTATTTTCACACATGTTTCAGTTAATTCTTATAATGATATTTTAAGGTAGGTAATACGATTCAGGGCTCATTAATGGGCAGTAGACTCAGAGACAGTAAATAGTGTTGAATGAATGTAACTACTCATGAGACTTAGTTCAAATCCACATCTGTTTGATACTTGTCATATATTGAGCTTTCTCTGGTACAGGTGGTGTCTCAAGCAGAACTCTAAAATGCCTATTTATATAAAATTTTATATAACTATATAGTTACATATAGTTATTATATATAGATATATATAGATTTATATATATATAACTTTATATAACTATAACTTTATATGAATTTATATAACTATATAACTTTATATAACTGTAAAAGTTTAGATTTCATCCTTAACTATGAAACAGATATGACTAGATACGAATTTTTGTTTTGCTTTTGTATATCCATCCACCAAATGAACACAACCTTGCCTTTTTCTCTACCTCCCAGGAATTTCATTAGGATAAGAAGGTAATATAAGTTGAAGCTTTATAGCACACAGATACCAGATAGCCAGGATTCTTGTGTTTGGTTTTATTGTTAGTCCCTAGAGTCACTTATGTTTTTTTTTTTTAAAGATTTTATTTATTTATTTCAGAGAGAGAGAGTGAGAGAGAGAGCATGAGAGGGGAGAAGGTCAGAGGGAGAAGCAGACTCCCCATGGAGCTGGGAGCCCAATGCGGGACTCCATCCCGGGACTCCGGGATCATGACCTGAGCTGAAGGCAGTTGCTTAACCAACTGAGCCACCCAGGCACCTGAGCCACTTATGTTTTTAATAGAAACTTCTGTATGATGAACTGAACACAGTTGCCCTTTCTTGAAAGAAAAAACTAGAAAGGAACACCGGCATGATCTAACTGGTGGTTTTAACTACAAAATTTCATGCTGAGAGAGCTTGCACTTGATTTGATTTAACAAGTATTCATTTTCAAAATAAAATTGCAAAAATAAAATTAAATGATTAAGTCTATGCCTAAGTAAACTTATTTCAGTTAAAAAGTCATAACATTCTTACAGGTCTTTTTTATATATATTTTTAAAGATTTTATTCATTTATTCACGAGAAACAGAGTAAGAGACAGAGGGAGAAGCAGGCTTCCCACAGAGCAGGGAGCTTCTGGTGGGACTCTATCCCAGGTCTCTGGGATCATGACCTGAGCAGAAGGCAGACACTTAACAGACTGAGTCACCCAGGTGCCCTATAGACCTTTTTAAAATCTCGTTGAGTTTGATTAGCTTTCCATGATCTCTCAAATAACATGATATAGAACTAAGACTTCATCTGAACACATTTTTTGAAATACAAAACTCTTCATAGGGGAGGGAGAATGCTCGCTCTGGCATTGGTGGTAGACGTAGACCTTGTCCTCTCCTCCTCAGGAATTCTGATACAAACAATATCTTAATTTTTTAATCTCAGAAAGTGACTAATTTGGGATATATAGTTTCATCATCTGAAAAGAATTATTTCAAGATCTTTTTTTCTTTTTTAAATCTCGAAGTAGAAATGGTTAAGTATGCTTTTAAGAATAACAAAAAACTGTCTAAGAGAAAGATTTCAGTCTGATTTTTGAATCTCAGTCTATGAATATAATTTATACTTAATATCATATTTAGAAGATCAGGATCCTTTTGATATAATTATCACCAAAAGTTTGCCTGTAACTCTGAAGACTTTTCAACCTCAGGGTCTCCTTACCCTTAGAAATGCTAGGAAAAACTTTAGGTATTAAACCTAAAATTTTGCTTTAGGTATTAAACCTAAAATTTTGGCAGGATTGTTCATTTCAACTAACAAATTTTTTGCATCACCTTTTGTAAGCATTACCTTTCATGTTGTATTTGCTCAAATGGCATTTTGTAAATGAATTAATTCTCTATTGTGTTTAGAAAATAACTTCCTTTGAAAGCCTTCAGAGCCAAAACAAACAAACAGATCTACAAAGTGCTAACAGTCTTGGCCCCAGTGCCAGGTACAGCCCTCTAGGGATATAATGAGAGGATTCAGTCCTTTCTATTGTGAAAAAAATTCTACAACCTCGAACACATTCATTAATCTTTCGTAAGAAAAATGGTAGGGTCTTGTATTAGTCAACTTTTATGGTTATCAGCTTTTAGCACTTGCTATGTGTTTTCGAACAGGATGCTAAGCTTTCTATTTGCATTTCTCCACTAAATTTCCCCAGTAACTTCATGAAACTGGTATTATTATTCCTGATTTTACAGACAAGGAAGTTAACATTACAACCTAGCTAATGTGAAACAGAACTAGGGTTCACATAAAGGATTTTCTAATTCTTAAAAAGCCACTTTTTAAAAGGACAGTGTACATATTAAAGTTGAGAACTCTTTTAGTAAAATTTTGGTACTTTGGATTAGAGACAGATTAATTAACTCTCTGAGCCTTGGTTTTCTCACTTCTAAATGGAAATCATTTATTCTATGATATTATTTTTTATGATTTAAAAACATGTAAGGAAAGCAGTTCTATCTTGTGGATAATATTTCCTGAATAAAGTTTATTTATCATGCTAGTAATTCTCATTATAAACTTTAATATGCTTGTAAGAAAATATTGTCTACTCTGCAGTTGATCATCTGGCAATATATTTCCATTTTTTATAAGCCTAAAGAATCATAATTTCATGTAATTTCTCATCACCTTAGAGGAAGAATTTTATATATTTAATATAATAAAGTTCAACAGAATATCTCTTTAAATGCTGTGTTTCTTTTCATCCTGCTTTTTAAAAATTTAATATGCATAAAATTGGACATTTACATTGTTCATTCTTACAAAAGAATAAAAATACTTTTCAAAACAGGGGGATGTTTGTCTTATCATGTACCATTAAACAATACTGTAAGAGATGCCAGCATATGTTATGTGGAATAAAGGCTGGTTCTCATTTGATGGAAAGGTTGCCCCTGCACCTCATTATGTGGATTGAAAGACACAACATTATCTAATGCAGCACATGCCCTTATCTGTCCAATTACTTAATGTTAAGTTTGCATTGCACAGTTGCCCATATTCTTTGGATTCAGACGAGTGCATTATAAAATGGATGGTCCCAAATGAAGAATTAGAAGATGTGTTTGTAATTCATTGTAGCCCATTTAATTTCGACTGTAAGAAAGAGATAACAAAAGCATCCTTCAAAGTAATGTGTCATTCTAAGACATACCCACATAGCTAATGGATCTGCAGGTGCAGTGGGTGAGTTGATATCCTAAAATGGTGCATTTGGGTTTGTTTTGACAGCTTTGGCATTCACTGATGCCAGATCAACCTAAGAAGGAAAAGAGAAAAAAAATAATACAAGAATCAGCACTTTCATCCTTTGTATAGAGCTTTAATTTCATGACTAATGAAGCTATTCTGCTCTTTTATTTAGTTTTATTAATTTTTAGCTATATTTGATAAAGTGAGAAATGGTGCCAAGAGCTTATTTTGTAGCTAGCAAGGTACTGTTAAATTTGGTTGCTATCATCAGTAATAAAAGAATAAATCTTTTTTTAAAAGTAGCAAAAAGTATAGATTTTTCAGCCACGAGGAGGCCTGTGTTAAAGCTATAGCTTCTCAGTAACTTCTTTTGGGATTCATTTGCCTTTCCTGTCAAAAGAGGATAATGCAGGGCGCCTGGGTGGCTCAGTGGGTTAACCCTTTGCCTTCAGCTCAGGTCATGATCTCAGGGACCTGGGATGGAGGCCCTGATTGGGCTCTTTGCTCAGCAGGGAGCCTGATTCCCCCTGCCTGTGATCTCCCCCTGTCTAATAAATAAATAAAATCTTAAAAAAAAAAAAAGAGGATTATGCTACTTCTCTGTATACATATTTCTAAGTGCTGATCCGAGTATCCAGTATGTGGCATGTAAAAATCATTTCTGTGTTCTAGATGAGTCTTTTATTAAGCAGAGCTCCTTCATTCATTCAGCAAACTGTCACAAATTGTGGATACTTAACACATTGGATTAAAACTGGTTGTACATATATACTCATTACTGTAGTAAAGAAAATGCATCTTCAAGCCTGGACTTAGATTCTATTTATGTTGTTATCATTAGCGCTACAAAAGTATTTGTAGAAGAAAAAGGGAGGAACAAGAAGAGTAACACTAGTTCTGGCAGTTGCACGTTAATAGAGGAGGATGGGCGGGGCAGGTGGGCGGGCAGCGGCAATCAAAGCCACAGCGATATCTGCACATTATGATTCAGAAGAACCCATTATCCACTGTAATTTGTTTTGTTTGAAAACAAAGATCACATGTGCATTAGATGCTTTTGTTCTTAATACACAAAGAGAAACTAGGAAGTTTTAATTCTTTTGCTTAATTTAAACAAATAGTGCATAATTGTTTTGAGTTCTTCATATTAATCTTCCTATGCATTGTGATGACTTCAGTTTGTAGCATTCTTTTCTGCCCATCTAGCATTTTCACCAATGACTTATTTTTAGATTCTCATTCTGTTGAGCAGTTAACAAATTTACTCTGTACCACCCGTGTAAAATTCCTGTTTAAGATCAAAGCCTAGATTAATAAACAGCCTGCAATTTCAGCTTGATAAGACCCTAAAACATTAATATTTTCATGAACTATCTCAGACCCTGTATTGTTTTTACCAATTATGAAAAGGATATCAGTTTAACAGGGTAGATGCATTAGGAATGTTAGCAATCTGCTCCACCAGCAGAACCGGAGATCATAAGCGTTACAAGTAACTACTCTCCGTTTGAATATCCAAATATTGTACAGTTCATTTGATTTCATTAACAGCTAATCAGAAAGAATATATATTTAGAAGAATAAAAGCAGGTGTAAAATGTTAATCTGTACTTTAATTCCTTCGGTGTTCTAGATTCTAGAGCATTACATTTATAACCATTTGAATCTCTTCCTAAAAAACTTAGTTTTAAATCACAATGAAATTTTGATGCAAATTAAAGTGGAAAGTTACATTCATGGTAACATTATTTCTGTAAAAATGGCTCTACAAGTTAAGCAGTAATTAACAAGAACTAGTAGTCAACAGTCTATTTCAGGTCAGGGGCCTGTCTTTATATACTCCATGATTTTCACAGTTTAGGATTTGTTGTAAACCACTTTTTATACTGTTAAATAAAACGCCAAAGCTCAAATAGGTACTTACATGCAAATTATCTAACTTCCAAAATCTAAAAGTAAAATTGGCAACATTAGTTTGTTTTTAATAAACTGAAAGATAATTATGCCGCCAGTTTAATTTTCTTTTTAAATAATTTTTAGTCCTGTGATTGAAACACAGAAGCACTCTTCTAAACCTCATTAAGGAATCACTTAGACTGAACTCATGGCAGAAGGACAAATGTAAAAACTCACTATTTTTAAACTTTCACAGTAAAATAATATATTGTTTATTCATGATTAATTCAATAATTTTCTATTTTTCCTAAATAGTTTATTAAAATCTTTTAAATGATTTACAGGTAAAAGAAAATTTAGTTTGTTCACTGATAAATTACTTGGATCCAAAAGTTGAATAAGCTGCCTTGTGCTTTGAGTGATTTACTTTCCTGAAAGGAATCATGATTTGCACAAGTATTCCTGTTCACACAAGGCTGAGGGCAGAAGAAGGGCACCTACTTGCTCAGATTCTTGTCAGATATGTACGTTATATTTCAACGCCAACTGTGAAAAAATGTCCCATAGCTGCTAAAGCTACAACTGAACATTCAAAGCTAAATGGAAGACATTAAGTCAATAATCAACCCAAGATACAAAACATTCTATTAGAAGGTATAGTACCTTTATTACTGTCTTTTAATTTAGTACCATGAGCTCAGTGAGTAATCTTTAAAAAGCAAGTCAATATTGACTTACTTATTGAAGCATGTTAAAAGAGCTTAAAATAAACCTTATGAAATGGAAAAAAAATTCAATCTAACATAAACATATTCCATTTTTAGCTCTATTCTAAACAAAGAGGCTAATATTGATTATAATAAAAAGGATCACAGTGAAATGTTTTGACAAATAGTACTTGACCTGATGAAAGCAATATTTGATTCAACAAATTACAGTATAATAAATTATTCTAAGGTTATTTTTGAAATTATTTGCCTGTGACCACAATACTTGTGCTTAGAGTTAAACACACAAAATTTGATTTATTCATTGATTTTAAAACAGCATGTTCTTTGTTTCTTGTTTCTTGTAGCATGTAGAGTTTTAACTTCAGAATATGAATTATGGGGCTTAAAGGGTTTCCAAGAGTTACTTTAATATCCCGCTTTCAATATGTATTTTATCTAAAGTGCTACAATTATCTTTTAACACTTCTGTGCACTCAGTTTTTATTTCTAACACTTATGTGGTGACAGTTGAATAATAAAATAAAATCTCTCAAATATATTAATTCCTAATCAGAAATGGAAATCATCATATGGTCTATAGACATAAAGAAAACCATACATGTTGTTTGTTTCTGTGCAATTAATGTGCATTATTCAGCAAAGAATTTGCGTGGTTAACATAAGGGAAGTTGTGAAGTATTTATCTTTGAATCACAATTATTTGTTGGGATCTGCAACTTAGTAAATGGATGCATTGCTTTGGGCCCTCTGAGGAAGGTGTGACTATTTTCCACCAAGAAAGATCTGGGGACTCAAGGAATAACTCACCTTTCATACGTTCTTTAAAATGCTGACAGATCTGGGAATGGTATCTCAGACTGAGCCATGGCGATTCTATGGAAAAACAGACCGTCCATGTAGCTGAGCCGCGGATCTCTAGGGCCTCCGGTGCATGACAAACTAGGCTTTGTGTATCTGTACAACTCCAGTTACATGCAAATCCAAGAAGACACAGCATACAATAAGATACAGGATGCAAATCTAGTAAGATTTAGCAACTATCCTGAAGGACTTTCAGGGAGAGAGAATAACTGGGAGAAAAACAAAGAAGAGGCCATGGGACTTGGCAGTTAGAAGCAATTTTGTGATTTTTGAGAGAGTGCTTTCAGTAATATAAAAAGTAGAAAACAGGTTATGGGTTGTTAAAAGTGGTTATAGACTGAAGTACAAAAAAAGCCGTATATCAGTTCTTCTTTGCTGTTCAGTGACAGGAAAGTGTTTGGTGGCATGGAGGGTGAGTGGAAGGCAGTTCTACAGATAATCTTTAAAGATGGAGAGACTGCAGAGTGGAATCCAATAGAGTAATTGAAAACTGAAGGATGGTGTAAGAAGATAGGAGTGTGGGAGAGTTGGAGTCCCTGATGGGGCAAGATTCTAGAAGAGCTTTAGGAACTGGGTAGTGAGAGTACCAGAAAGTTTTAGATTTCTAATATTTCCAGATAATTTGGGGTAACATTATCCAATATTAGTGGATAGGCACTCTTTAACAGCTCTTTGTAGATTAAAGCATAAAACTAACACCACACTGTAAATTATTAAAAGGTCATAGGGTTTAAAAGTAAGAGTTGTGAAATATTTTCCCAACAAAGTGGATGTAATCTTTCAAATTCATATTAAATGAAAGGACAGAGAAAAAAAAAAAAAAAGCTGTGTGCCTGGGGAGGGCAAATTTGCTTTGTCACCCCTTGCTGAAGAAAACCCCTACTTTCCTATGGCATGAAATCGATGTTTGTCTTGGCAGTTAAAATAGATTAGATAGGAATTACAGTTACTATGAGGCATTGTTATTATAATTGAGTGGATCACGTGTGTGACTTGTCTTTCCTAGTGAAAGAAAAAATTCATGGTTTTTGTAGTGAACAAGAACTCTAGTGTCAGAAAAAAATTACGCAACCTCATTTTTCATTGTTTTGTTTGTTTGTTTGTTTCAGCACCTAACGTGGCTCCTTCAGATGTCGGAGGTGGGGGCGGGAGCAACAGGGAACTGACCATAACATGGGTAGTAAGTATCCATAAGTTGTGTATGTCAGAGGCTGCTTTACCTACCCTTAATCTCAAATTGATTTTGTTTCCTGAAAAAAATCGAAACAAAAGACATGGCCCAGGGTGAACCGTTTTTGTTTTATTTTGTTTTGTTTAAATATAATAAGAAAAATTCTAATGGACCATTAGGGAAATTACCAACAAGCAGAAGAAACTGTGAGTTCACCAACGATTTCAATGTAGATTTTTTTTTTCTCCCTTAAGTGACTGTAGAGAGAAACTGAAGTTTAAATGGAAAGTAATCCACGCTTATTCCACATATGGTTGTTATTTACATTCATTTGTTGATTTATATCTTAACTGAGCCAAAAGCTTTCTAGCGAGCGTACACTGACCACTTTTATTCATGGTCAAGACAGAATCAGAGGCCAAGGATACTGGCTGTTTGTTTTCTTTGGATTACTTTATCTACCACCTTTTCTTGACTTTATAAGAACTACCTGGAGAAAAGTAGGAATTTTGTGGCTTATATTGGAATAATATAAAAATTATTGTTATTTTTGGTGAAACAAATTTTTTGCAATGTATATTAATTTAACAATGTATTTTAATTTAAGCGAAATGTGAACTTTATTTTTTAAAAGGAAATTACAAAGGAATACCTTTATAACCATAGATGCAAAACTTACAAAAATGTTGGCAAATTAAATCGGGCAAAATACTAAAAGAATGATACACTATGATGAAGTAGAGTTTATCCCAGAAATGCAAAGTTGGTTTCACATTCACAAATCAATCAATATTTTTCATCATATTGGCAAAATAAAGGAATGAAACCATGGGATCATCTCAATAGATCCACATTCATAATTAAAACATATTCATGATTTTAAAAGTCTAAGTAAATAGAAATAGGAAGGAATTTCTTATACCTGATAAAGGATATTTATGGAAATCTTACAGTTAATAATAATGTTCAGTGGTGACAGGCTAAGTGTTTTCCTTCTAAGTCTGGGCACAGGGCAAAGATATCTTCTCTTAATATTGTAATGGAGGACCTAGCTAGTGAAATAGGTCAAGAAAATGAGATAAAGAGCACAATGTGTGTTTGTACACAAAATTCTAGGGCACTAGAATTTTAGAGCAACTATTAGAGCGAATAAGCATATTTTTACATGTTTCAGGATACCTGATCAATATTCTAAAGCCAATTGTGCTTTTATATTTACTGGTTTGCTGCTAATAAAATTTAAAACAAAAACAAAAAAAACAAAGTTGCAAGATTTACACTACATGAATTCAAAACTTACTAAACCTACATCAGTTAAGACAATGGGATACTGACATAAGGACTGATAAATATCAATGAAGTAATGAGCTCAGAAATAGACTCACATTCAAATAAACAACTAATTTGCAAAAAGGCACCAAAGCAATACAATGGGAGTGAAGAAAAATTTTTCAATGGAAGGTACTAGAATAATTGGACATTCAACCAGGAAAGGTTTATCCAAAAGAATCCGAATGTTCTTCAGCATTGCTTTTGTCCAATACGCTGAAGTGATGGGTTTGTCCTTTTCTATTTAACATTAGTAGTGAATTATCAGTGAGTCAAAATACTATTTCCTATTGTGGTAATATCTCTACTGCGGAAGTATTAATTTTTGTTTTGTAAAAATAATTTTTTAAGTTAGAAAATGGATTTTTATCGGTAGCTCCAATGTTAAAGTATAAAGTAAACAAAAATTACCCATGATCACACAACCCAGAAATCACCCAATTTGACATTTTGGGACAGTCTTTCTAGTCTTCCATGTATAAAGTCATAAAATTTGCATAATGCATTTTTTAAAATATTTTATTTATTTATTTGACAGAGAGAAATCACAAGTAGGCAGAGAGGCAGGCAGAGAGCGAGAGAGGAGGAAGCAGGCTCCCCGCCAAGCAGAGAGCCCGATGCGGGACTCGATCCCAGGACCCTGAGATCATGACCTGAGCCGAAGACAGAGGCTTAACCCACTGAGCCACCCAGGCGCCCCTGCATAATGCATTTTTAAATTTAATGTTATTTCACATATCATTTTTTTTTTGCAAGACTCCTTGAGATTTTATTATTTTTATTTGTTATTATATTTTATGTATTATAATATATTTTATCATTATTTTTTGTTTGCATGGAATATGATTATTAATTTTCATTTTAACATATTTTCATGACATCTGTAATTGATTTTCAAAAGACAAATTTTAACTGCAAGCTTTATTCAACTTGCACTTCTAATAGACATCTATTTCTGGAATATATTGTAATGACTTCTATGGAAATTGTTCATTTCACAATCCTCTATCCAAAATGTAACTTTACCTAAGGGGAAAAAAAAAAGAAAAGAAAGAGAAAAAATCAATGCCCGAAGCACAAGAAAGAATAAATTACCAAAATTATTTTCTTTCTTAAATGACTATCAGATTTTACGTGGCCTACTATGGCTTAGTAAGCAGCTCCTATGCAAAAATAGATCCTGGATATTAAGGGATCCATTGGCCTAAAAGATTAAGCAAATATTAAACTATCTAGTTCCAGAAATATTTGAACTCACTGTGGTATGGTAACCCAATTTTAATTTATAACATTTTCTCTGGACATTCAAACCCCAAACACTTAGTTTAAAAAAACTTTTGTATGAGCACCTGGTTTTATTTTTTTATTTTTTATTTTTTTTAGAGAGAGAGAGTACGCACATGCCTGAGCGTGTAAGAGCAGGGAGGGAGTGGGTGTGGGGAGGGGAAGAAGGAGAGAGAGAATCTTAAGCAGGCTCCGTGCCCAGTACAGAGCCCATTGCCAGCTCCATCTCATGACCCTGAGATCATGACCTGAACTGAAATCAAGAATTGGTGGTTCAGCGGGCCATCTGAGCCACTCAAACCTTCAGTACCTGTTTTTTTTAATTGGAGATTGCTTTTGCTCTTGAAAGTTACTTTGATCACTAGTGTAATCGGTTATGATAAATCTGTCTCAGAAGTCATTCAAGGGACTTGTTATTGAAACATTCAAAATATTTTGTTAATTTTTTATGACCCATAGAGGAGTTCTATATCAGAGACTAACGTCTGAAAAACACTGCATTTCAGCAGGATATTTGAAGTGAGAGGTATTGGTCGTGAATAAAGCTGTGATAGTACAAACTTGTCTGAATTAGGCAGGTAACATTCACTTAGGTTACATGTTTATATATCTCCACGTACCCATTAAATATTTTTAGTATTTAATTACTACAGACAAAGAACACAACCTAGGCTCCAAAGGATTTTGAGAAGTGCAGAAAAAATAGCAGGTTTTAATCTCTGCAAACAACAAATTGGTTTCTATAAGTGATATTTAGCAAAAATTGACTCCATTCAGTGCACTATAGTCATATTTTATCCTTGGCATTTGAGTTACATTCTTAAGTAAGATTTAGGAATAAGATGTTGAATCTCAAATTATTTGATTTATAAACTTTGGTGTCAGTATAAACATATAAGTACAGATATTAGGAAAAAATAGAATATTTTACTCTTTTATATGTGGCTTGATTTTTTTAAACTCAGTGGGTATCTTTCAGAATAAGAGATGGAGCTTATCAAAAATTCATGTTTAGAAAGTGTATTCTAAAAATTTTAAATCAAGTCTCTGGGGATACAGCAAGAGAATCATTATTTTTTTTTCCCCAGTTTTACTGAGCTTTTTTTTTAATTTGAAAAATTTCTTCCACTTTTGTTAGGATTTGAAAACTCTGTAGCTGATTCTGGTTTATTGCAAATTATAAAAACTAGGAAGATAGCTATCCAATAAGAAAAATGTTTAAACGAGTGTAGAAATATTATATTTTTGAATAATGTAAAAACAATAAAAGTTTATACATCCTTGAGATCATGCTTTAGGATTTACCATTCTATACCATCATGTTTAACATAAGTACATCCAAGCAACTGTGGTATATTTACTTTAAGATTTTTCCTTAGGACAACTTAACTTTGATTTTTTTCCGTGAAAAAGTAAATATACAATTTGCATATTTATCTTTTTGACTAGGAAAGATCAAATGATGAGTATTTACTAGAATTAGCTTTGCCATTATTTAAAACTAATGGATTGTTAAAGCTGACATGAACTTCTTTATTGGGCAGTTGACATGTATAATAATAAGAAAGTCAGAAAATAATGCCAGATAGAGCACTTTCTTCAATAGTGTGTCAGACAGGGGCCCATAGGCAGCCTTCTACAGATGAGGGCAGTAGCATCTCTTCCTTCACATTCTCTCTTTCTTTCTGACCAGTTTCCACTGTTTGATCTTAAGGCAGATAAACTAGAGTCTTGTACTCTCTTACCATTGCCTTTCAACTCTAAAGAAATTAATTTACTCATCATTAAATATTTCTTGAGGCTTTTTTTCTTAGGTCCTAGGGATAAAGATAAATGAAATTCACAGAAACTCTGCCCTCATGAAACTTATATTCTAATAATTGAGAGAGAAAATGATGTGGATAAATGAGTCAAAGCTACAGTGTCAATCATGGTAGTGTTAAAGAGGAGAAAACAAATCAGGGAGGTGGGCTAGGGGTATTATGGAAAGAGTCCTGAAATGGCAGATTCTGTGGCCAGGGAAGACCACATGTAAGGGATCTTTACCTCAAGAAAGTGAGGGAAGGGCCTTCTGTTGTATGAAAGAACATCCTAGGCAGAAGGAATTGAATGTAAAAAGGTCTAGAGTGGGAGCCCCCCCCTGAGATATTCCACGAAAAGCATCCTTGGTAAGTGAAGTCATTGCTTGTTTGAGCGTTTTTGCCCTGGCATTTTCAGGCAACACTAACTTATGAACATGTTTTTTAAAGTACATTACTACAAAGAAATTCTTCCCTGTGTATTGTTATTATTATTTGCATTGATTTTCCCCCTATTAACTATATTGTTTAAACCTATTTAATATTTCAATTTCTATGTAGCCTTTGTCAAGAGAATACCACTATGGCAACAATTTTGGTTACATTGTGGCATTTAAGCCCTTTGATGGGGAAGAATGGAAAAAAGTTACAGTTACTAATCCAGATACCGGCCGATATGTCCATAAAGATGAGACCATGCGCCCGTCCACTGCATTTCAAGTTAAAGTTAAGGCCTTTAACAACAAAGGAGATGGACCTTACAGCCTCACCGCAGTCATTAATTCAGCACAAGATGGTAAGTAAAAGAAAGACCTTACTAATATGATGAAGGAGGGGAGATTTTTTTCATAGCACTAGGCATTTAGTAAATGAGTATTACTTTGATCCAAATTAAAATGTCACTCTATCCACTTAAATACAAGAATGCCTCCAAAATCATTTTCATCCTTTAGATCATGTCCATGATAGTTAGGAAATCTCCACTAAAATAATCAGGTTAGGCCTCTGCTCCTGGCCTCTTGCTTCTAATTTTGAAGTCAGAAATTCTCCATACTTGATTGGAACCTTGGTAAGTCTGCATTCACAATATTTACTGCTTATAAATTACTGAACATATTTTGGGGGAGTAAAATTTCCCCTTTTTAACCCCAAAATTGTATAATTATAGCATTCATGTAACTTTTCTGTCATTATGATAGAATGCTAAAATTTTATTAAAGGAAATCGAAGCATGATTCTATGACAAAGGAGTCAGAAAGGCAGTTGAACTTCTTTCTTGGGAAAGGAAAATTTTGTCTGGAAGACTACTTAGGGGATAAATATATAGATACTAGCTCTCTTTGTTTTTCTAGAAACATTAACTGATCTGAGCATGTAGATGACACACACAGTCATCTACACATGAATGTTAACATAGATTTATACACACACATATATATACATACGTAATTTTAAAAAAATATGGAAGAGCTGTCCCATGCATTCACAAACAGCTGTAATATAAATGTATAGTTTTATATTATACATGACATTGATTTCTGATTTCCTACTTAAGCTACTATGCTTTTTATTATGAGTTTCCTAATTAAAGAAAGATAAGGCCTCCTTATTTTTTTTAAGATCTCCTTGTTATAACTCCCTAATCATAGGCACTATGTAATTATTATTGGCTAGAGAAGCAAATACGGATTTCATTGCCTTCTAACCTACACATTTGTCCTTGGCCAAGTTCTCTTTTCACATGTATGGAAGCACAAATGGAAGAGGGTGAATACTTAAAACTTTAAAAGATACTCCTCTGATCTCTTAGAGGAAAAACACTCTATTTGTTTACCCAGTTTATACTATTTACTTCAAAATAAACAATTAGCTGTCCCATAGAACTCATAAATGCTCTTCAGTCATAGAATTACTAGTTATCACATTTGTTTCAAATATTTGTTTCATAATTTGAATATTCATATGAATATTATGAATATTTCATATTCATGAAATATGAAACAAAAATTTCATATTTGTTAAAAATTTAATGTGCGTTCAAGTCACTCCATGATCTTTACTGACAATGCAAACATGAAAGGAACCTAGATATATATGTGAATATATATGTGTGTAAGTACACACACACCCTTTTTAAGTTGGTTAACTAAATATATAGAAAGAATAAAAAATAGAAATTATTTAAGTTTATAATCAGTTCAGGACTTTTTAGTCCCCAGTAATAAATCTTAAATTCTCTGTGCTTGTTCTGATTCAGCAGAAATATGATAACTTGACTCAGTGTTGCCAGTTTGAACAATATGAGTACATCTCACAGAGGAAATGAAAATAAAAAAGCATTTTACAAGTTATCTTCTCACCCAATATCAATTTTTTACTGCTTTATTTGAAGCTAAAGTAGTCAGGCAAAAGGCCATGCTTGTCATCTGTTTAGTCATGGCCATCTGCATTTAATTATATTTCTTTCCTAAATGTTTCATGGGTCTCATAAAACCTGCATGTGCTGAAACTTGTATAAGTGTTCATCTTTTCTTTTACTGCTAAGAAATCAATCACAGTGCTACACGTTTACTGTGATTCAGAAAGGCAACAGTGTTCTTGTACAGGACATTGTTAACAAAAAAGAGGATTATGGCTTGTTAATAAAAGACAATAAAAATTGATCATTCTTGCTTAAAGATTTCCTTAGTTTCTTTGTATAATTTTCAAAAGGGATGTGAATTACTTTTTTTTTTCACTGAACAGAGGCCTTTTTGATACATACTTGACTTGATGCCCGGTTGGAAGATTAGACTTATAAAAGCTATCCTGAGCCCAAGAAGCAGTGGATGTCACAACTTGTTTCAAAGGATCTTTAAAAAAAAAAACCAAACTTATGCATGAAAGAGAAAGAAGAAAGTGTCTCTAACTAGTATCTTTAGTTCGTGTAAATACAAAGTACAAGAAAATTAAAAATTGATTGTAATGAACAATGTTTCATAATTAATACCAGATTTCCTATTTTTGATGATTTAGTGTTGATAAGCTAAATATAATAATTTAATCTGCATTCATGGGCTTTCTTAAGCAGATTAGTTGGGAGAAATGCAAAAAAGAATACAGTTCTTACTCACAGATAATTGGAGAAATCCATGAAGCCTTCCATATTTTTTAAAATTATGTGTATTTATATATGTGTATAAGTCTATGTTAACATTCATGTGTAGATGACTGTGTGTGTTCATATATCATTGATGATCATGAAAAAAGTAATATTAGTAAAACCAGAGAAAAATATAATAATTATTGGATTTATTTTATTTTACCAATATAAAAATTACTTGAAAATATTAAAATATAGTTTTAATCCATTCATTCAGCAAATGGTGCTATGTGAATTTTTTATATAAGCATCTTATATAAAAATATAATGTTCTCATCAAATTTCAGCTCCCAGTGAAGCCCCAACAGAAGTAGGTGTAAAAGTCTTATCATCTTCTGAGATATCTGTTCATTGGGAGCATGTTGTAGAAAAAATAGTGGAAAGCTATCAGGTGAGTTCAATTTTTATCAAATTACATACATTTATTCATAAGTATATTGGCATAGGTTTTCAAATATCTTGCATCTTTCAATGTTCTGTGGCCATTGGTTTATGTGGCAACTAATACTATAATCCAATCCCTGTGTTTAATATGTCAGGCATTTATGAGCTAATTGTTAAGAATAAGGCAGAGGTTCCTAACTGGCTTATCTAGGAGAGCTATAGGGTCCTGCATTCACAAACAGCTGAAATAAAAACTAGGGTAATAACACTCATGGTTAAACAAGATCTTTTCCGATATTCTCATAAAATGCCAGTGAATTTTAAGTTTTTTTGAAATCATTTTGGTAATTTATAAAAGCATCCTTTAAATGTTTATTCTATTTATCTCAATAGTGTTCCATTTCTAAAAGTCCCTATAAAAGAAATAACTATAAAATAGGCCAAACATGTGTCTCATAAAACAGACACATATTTTCATAAGGGATCTTTCATAAGATCACAAATATGTGATCTATAGGTAGAAAATTTGGAACATTCAAAATATCCCAAAGAAAACTTTCCTTGATTTGAGTCTTTAAAGACCAGTAGGAATAGCCAGATAGAAGGGAGAAGATTTGTGTTAATTAAAGGGAAAAAGACCTGGAAAACTGAAGTTGCAATGACTGTTGGGGTCTTTAATACGATGCTAGCAAAATTTAGATGTGATTATGCAGGGAAAGTGAAATCATCTCATATTTTTAAGCACAAAGAGTGAATAGTAAGAGAAATTGGCAACGTCCTATCTTTGCAGATGAGCAAATAGATGCCAGAGAATCAATGACTTGCCTCAGCACAAATTAAGTGTCAAAGCAGTATCTAAAACTCAGCTTTTCTGATTCACAGTTCAGGGCTTTATGCGAAACCACAGACTCCTCTCTGTTTCAGGCAGTGAATGGACAGTGAGGGCCCTTCTGAAGCCACAGGCAGTGAGCTGCCTGCCCAATCAGCTAGCCCTCTCAATTCTTCTTCATCTGTCCATGAAATATTAGCTCCTCTAGGGCAGGATTTTGTCTGCTTTCCTCTCAGTGCCAAGAATAGTGCTGGGCTCAGAATAAACACTGAATAGATACTCACTGGGGGCTGATAGTGATACTCAAATATGATCAAATCAAGTGTTACAATCAGGCCTTCTCAAAGCCATGTTTCTGAGATATGACCACAAAACCAACCTAAGGTTTTAAGTTTTAAACATGTAAAATATCAGGAAGCTCTTTTTTTTTTTTGTACTGTAGGTTATGATTTGGGTACCTGTCAAAGTGTCTTCAGGTCATCTTTGCAAGGGTTTAGGTGAAGTTATTATGAAAAGAGTGGAATGGTAAGAATGAACTGGAAAGACCCAATATTCATAACTTAGTAATTGATAATTACATTTACAGCTAGTAACAAAAGAATGGGAAAAATAGAGAAATTCACTAGCTGTTACAAGTCCCTGTAATAAACAAGTTCAAGGTTTCTTGGGAGAAGACACCAGATTTTGGAGCTTAAAAGTCATCTTTTAGACCATAGCATTTTTTTCTTATTTCATATTATTCATTTTTAAGTAGTAAAAAGGAGAAAAAAAGGATTATTTGATATATAACTCACTCATGAATCAAAACAATAAATATATGTTTTGCTTTTTAAAAAAAACCTTGTCTTTGTCTAAGAATTGTGTATTGACCATTTTATAACTTCCAACAAGCAGAGGACAAAAAAAAAGAGGACAAAAAAAAATACGAGGTGGGAAGCAATGATAATAATCAAAATATAAGCTTTTTTTATTGGAAGTAAGCATCAAGTAAGGATTTTCAATTAAATAGCAAAAAATCTTTAGCAGATAATATTTTCTCAAATGATAATTTTCAAGGAAAAAAATGTATGCCATTGAGGAATTTAGTTTCACAGGTAGCTGACATTTTGCAACCTCACAGTAAGTAGAAATTTGTGAGATCTTTCGCCAAGCAGATACAGGTTGATATCTTAGCTCTATCACTGAGGAATTCAGTGCAAAATTTATTTGAAATTTCTGAGCTTTGGTTTTCTTACCTGGAAAGCTGGAAAAAGAGTAATCATGCCTCATAGAACTGTTGTGTGGAATGAAATGAAAGCATTTACTACTTTTCCCTATTCTGTGTCATTGGATATTTGAAGACAATGGTGAAGATGACAGTAATGAAGATGATAATATTAAGGATAAGAATAATAACATTTGTTGAGCCCTTACTATGCTAAACAGTTAAGCTTGTTGTATTGAATCTACATGGTCCTAGGAATCAACAATATTATTATCCCTGTTTTAAAGATGAAGAATTTGGAGTTTAGAAACATCTGAGTGGGTAATAGTTGGCATAATTAGATTCGAACCTAGGTCTTGGCTCTCCAAATAAATTAAAAATATTGGAAGTAAATCACAAAAGTATTGTTTCCATTTGTTCTTTCTTAAAAACCTTTTGAATCTTTGAAACAGAACCTTGAATATCGAAGAGACAAGCATGAAAGCTTAAAAGAAAATATCTGTAACATTTATTTTCCTTTAAGAAAATGCCCCTGTAAGGGAGAGAGGTGTTCCTTGACTGAGTATAATGTGGTTATTGTTTCTATTTTAAAATATGATGGGAGAAGCCGGCGGTTTAACAAGATAGATGATTGAAAACTAATATCCCAGTGCACTTCCTATAAAAATGTACTCAGGGTCTAAGTTACAAAGAAACAGAGGGAGGGAAAAGTAACACATTAAGAAAATAAAATAAAAAGCTGGAGAAGCCCAGCTCCTATGTGACTGACCCCATCTCAAGGTTAATTTCCTGATATTTCAAGTGAGAACTGTAGGCAATTGAGTTTAAAAATAATCTCTTCCCTTGTGGTTTTAAAATGTATCTCAGTAGAGTGTTTTTAAGTTTTACTCATTTTTTCCTCTCCCCTAGTTAAAGAGCTCCCCATTTCTAACCTTAGTACTACTAAGTTTTCCTGCAGTGTAGAGGAACTAGAAGAGTGTAAGAAGTGCTCACCCAGCAGGTAACATTCACTTAACTTTATGAAAACAAGCAAAATCCACTATCAGGAATAATGAATGCAAAAACTCTTAGCCACTGAGTTAGAGATTAATGCTCGTGATTGGTTTCACATTGTCTTAAAAGATTATCAATCCTGAGTAATCTACTCAGATGTTCTTTTTTTTTTTTTTTTAAGATTTTATTTATTTATTTGACAGACAGAGATCACAAGCAGGCAAAGAGGCAGGCAGAGAGAGGAAGGGAAGCAGGCTTCCTGCTGAGCAGAAAGCCGGATATGGGGCTCGATTCCAGGACCCTGGGATCATGACCTGAGCTGAAGGCAGAGGCTTTAACCCACTGAGCCACCCAGGTGCCCCTACTCAGATGTTCTTAAAGGTTAATTCATTTTGGTGAGCATAAACTGATACTTAGGAAATGCTTCATTTTTTTATTCTGATGAAGGCGTCTGTCTTCATCTGGATCTCCCCAAAGCAGTGTCTGACACACGGGTGTGGGAAAAGGTGATGTTTTGTTGTTGTTATTTGTTTGTTTGTTTTAATATGATCCCAGGGAGCAAGTATGAAGAAAAAGCAGAGTGAATAGGAAAAGAGGCAGCTCAGATACAAAGATGATTTATCTTTTTGGCAAACCCTTACAAGAAGCAAATTGAAGCCTACATAGAATTGGTTGGTCCCAGCACCAGTGGTGGAAATAAAAGAATTTTGAATAGTTCCCAAAAGGTGTAAGGATACCTATTTGAGTGATTTATATTATTGAGATTCCTTTCCCATGGACTATGCTAATAATCAAAATAGTCTGGGATTTGGATAATATAGTTTTTATACAATATATTTTCAGACATTGAGATTTTTTTTTTTATGTCAGCATCTCATTAGTCAGCTTGGGTCTTCCCTGCATTTTCAGCACCTAGTCCAATAACTGGTACAAAGTGGGTACCTGATAACTATTTGTTCAACGAGTGAAAGAGTAGCATACATCAAATGTAGTCCTATGCACGTAGTGTTGAAAATAAATGATAAATGCCTGTCTTCAAAGAGTTTCTAAATTAGTAGGAGGAGAGAAAGACAAGTCATGAGGTAGTTTCATAATTGTTTAATAAGCACTATGACAGGTTTACAATAGACAAAGGATGCTGTAGGAATTTTAGGAACATGTAGAGAAAGAGTGAAAATTAGAAAATGCCACAACATTAAATGGAAATAGATATACTATATGTTACTGTAACAAGTGAAGAGGACTTAATGGTTTACTATCCATAAAGCAGGACTTGCTGTATGGATGTATGGATGTATGCCTTTTCTAGTCATGATAATCCATTTCTACTCATTCATCCAGGCTCTCTTTTGGTCTCCTTAGTGATTAGTCAAAAGAAACACATGTGTTCTGCTCCATGACTACAGGTTGCACCCTTCACTCCAAGCGATTTTCTCACAGGTTATTGTCAGCCTTTCAACACATTGAAAAACTCAGTGAGATAATCAAGATGCACCAGCCCACCTCTATTATCTATTTGGAAATGAAGTTCATGACCAGTGGCTAGTTCAGGGAAAAAAAGATGATGCCATATATTACATATATGTATCTACTGTTTATTTTAGTTTATTTTAGTAGACTTTGAAAACATTGTAAGCTATATGTAAACATACACTTTAAAGAGGGACAGATTATTAAATCATTTTTTTCAGATGCTTTCATTTGTAAAGAGTAACTATACTGTGAAAATTTTCAAACTCTCATATTCTAAAATAAGGAAATCTATTTGGCACCCATAATAATTCTTTTTTGCTCCCTAGTCACAAAGGCATAGCTAAGTCCCTGCTTTAATTTGTTGTGAATTTTAATTGAGACTGACCATACCATCCCTGCTAAAATTAGATGAGTAAAGTCATTTCTTATTTCAGAGATAGCTGCAAATAGTAAATTAAGGAAAGCTTTGTTCTTTTCTTTCATATTGCCAAAAAAATGCCTCATGGAAATTTGAGTGAGAAGGTAGAAATATTTACTCACTTTAATTCCTCATTTTAGTAAAAAGCATCTTCTGGTGGTGGTCTTTATTATATTCATCTTGTTTAAAACTTATTTAAACTGGATAGAAACATTGTTAGAGTGGAATAAAGATTTTATTTTATTTATTTATTTATTTTGGAATAAATATTTTTTAAATGTGGTATATATCTCAGTCAACAAGCATACAAGTGCATGAACTTCAAGGAGTTCGGTTTTGATTGCTATAATACACTCTAGATTCGTTGTGAAGATAATGTACATGGGTAATACTATTTTAGTGCATGGCATTTCATTAGAATATAAATGTTCATTTTATTCAAGCAATAGAAGAGACCTATGTATTATCTATTTCAAATGCCCACCAAAATATAGGCCACCCTCCTTCTCAGATGAATGTACTCACTGCCTGAATACTTTTAGAACCCAAACATTCCTTCTCGAAGAGGCTCCAATCCTTAGAAAATCTTTTGTCTGCAACTGAGATCTGCCTCTGGAGACATTTGGTGCAATTCCACTTCCTTGGTTCTGAGGCCGTCCTTCTGGTCAGATGACAGGAATGCCAAGGAAACCCTGTCAAGACCATTAGGAAGAATATTCTTGACATGAGAAAAACGAATACCAGCAAACAAAATAAAAATATTGCAAAGGAAACCAATTAGCAATTTAGTAACTAGCCTTTGTTCTGAAATGTGCCAATTCTACATATAAACCTTACTTTGTTACCAAGTGAATTCAAGCCATCTAGTTCCATTTTATAATGGTTTAATTTGTTTTATGTAAATGAATCATTCAAGAATATATAAATATTAGATATTATTGTCTAAGCACTTTGTTTATTTGTGAAATTAAATTTCCATTACTTTATAAACAGGGAATCGAAAATATATTAAATACCAGTATATTTCTAAGCAATCCTCTCCTTTTCATCTATACCTTAGAGATACAGATTTCTGACTAAAAGAACAGCCTTATTAGAAGGATGAAAATCGTAATTTACAACCTTCACTTAAACTTTAAGAGACAAGGAAGGCTATCATTGATACATAATCAATGTATCAATGTACAATGTACAATGTATCAATGTAAAAGTGATCAGTTCTAATCACAACATGGATAACATTTTAAAAAATAAATTTATTTTCAGGACAAATAAGTTCCTCAACTAATTTATTAAGCATGATTTTTCTTTGATATCTGGCCTCAATATAGTTTCAAAGGAAATAATTTTATATACATACGTCTAAAATGACCTAGCAAAAAGTTATTACACTAGCCTCTTCCAGGCCACATAATGACTGTTTTTGTCAAACAAGATATATTCCCATCAAACTGTTTAACGATGACTCATAACAAATTTGGTATCACATAAACAGAAATAAAGCAGGAAATAAATGATAAAAATTACTGTGGAAATTCTTCTAAACAGAGACCAGTGTTATATTTTGAAGGTAAATCGTATGCAGTTTTTTTTTTTCTTTTTTTATTAGTGTGAGACTATTTCAGGCCATGAGGTGAGCCTTTGATTTGTCTTTGACATCTTTAATAGATCTACATTCTGTGCCTTGCCATATTCTGACTAATAGAAGTCTAAGTAGCAATCAGTTAAGACTTGAGTATATGACTCAGCCAGCATCATTGGTGTCAGAACCAAATGAAAAGGGTTTTCATAATTGAAATATCTGAATCATGAAAGAATCTCACTCAGTTTAAATGTTTGCAGATTCGGTACTGGGCTGCCCATGACAAAGAAGCAGCGGCACACAGAGTTCAAGTCACCAGCCAAGAGTACTCAGCCAGGCTAGAGAACCTTCTGCCCGACACCCAATACTTTGTGGAAGTCAGAGCCTGCAATAGTGCAGGGTGTGGACCACCCAGTGACATGATTGAGACCTTCACCAAGAAAGCACGTGAGTTCCAACATTTGCATTTTAGACTTGTCAAAAATATCAATTGATTCAATCATGATGCAGGTATATCTGAGAGAAATTTACTACCTAGAAGTCTTAGCACATTCAGTTTTCAATGATATCCTTTATAATCACCTGAGGTAAAAACAAACAAACATTGTTAGTTATGGTATATGATGAAAAGATGTGGAGAATGCCTTCATGCACTTAATGTTCTACTATAGAAATACAATTACAGAACCTCTCTTCATAAAGACTACCCCCAAATTTTGTATCATTAGATAATTAATTTGTCCTGTTATTATTTTTAACACTGTTTTTATAGGACTGGATCAATAGCATGAGAAAATTAAAATTCTACTTATTTTCTATGCTTTTATTTATAAGCCTTTGTCATTGCACAGTGCAAATGCAAGTTAAATGTTGTAGCATTCTGTTTGCTCTCTTGTTACCATATATTCTCATTGTTTATATATCATATATAAATAATATATAAATATATAGCATATATAATATAAACAGTATATAATAAGACTGTCTACCCTGCTTAGATCTTCCAGGCATTCTTGCCTCTCTGGCTTCACTTTGATATCTCCTTCTTGAACCCACACTGAAGGTACTGAAGAAGAGATTTATATTTGAGGCTCTAGGGAGGTCTGCAAGAATTTAAAGACATGAGTGCTATTAGGTTTGACAATTTATGAAACCACTTGGGGAAAAGGTGACTGAACATGGTGGTAAGATTCCAGACTCTGATGTTGGACATGGATTTCAGATCTGTTTTTGCCACTTACTAAATGTGTGATGATAGACAAATTGCCTCACACCTTTAAACTTGTTTTCTAATTTGTAAAAGGAGCATTCATTCCTGGGGCATTTGTTCCTATGTTCTTTTTCTATTTATTCATTCATCAGAGGTATACTATGTCCCCATCACTGTTCTAGTGGTTGAGGATACAGAAGGGATCAAGCAAGATCCAGAGCCTCTTCTTATAGGATTTACAACCTAATGGAAGGACATGGGAAAAAACCTGACAAATAAGTGTGTATGATAATATCAGATGACAGGGCAACAAAATAAATAAATAGATAATAAAATTGAAAGTGACTTGGATGAGAGCTGAACCCCAATTGAGTGGTCAGAAAAAGCCTCTTTGAGAAAATGCTATCTAAGTCATATATATGAGTATATGAGTCATAAGAAGGACCCACTTTATGTGATAACTGGCAGGAAGAGGACTATTTCAGGTAGAGAAAATAAGTAGTGTAAAACCTTAAGGTGAGAGTAGTTTGGTATGCCTTAAGTGTAGAAGGGCTGTGGGGCCAGGATATAGGCTGGAGGTGAGAAGGAGGAAGTGTGCTAGGACTGAGATATGAAGGGTCTTGTAGTTGTAAGTCATCTTAGGAGTTAGAGTTTTTTCTAAGTCTCATAAGAGCCATTGGAAGATTTTAAGGCAAAGAGTGGTATCTAATTCATATTTTTTAAAAAATAATTCTGGGTTCCAGAGGGACAAAGGGTGGTGATGGAGTAAGAGTAAAAATAAAAGAGCCAATTGGGGATGATTTTAGATGGTGGTCAGAATTAAGGGATAATGGATATAGAGAGAAGATTTTCTGCAGAAAGAGTTGACATCTTGATGGTGGTTTAGATGTTGGGATGGGTGGAATGGAAGACTGAGTATCGGATTTTTGATTCAGAAACTGGGAATTCAATTGTATCATTTGCCAAAGATGGGAAAGAACCATTGAGAGGAAGATTTGGGAGTACATGGCAAATGTTCCATCTTGATTACATTTGAGGAGCCATTTAGACATTCAAGTAGTGAGAGGCACTTGGACACATTCATCTAGAAGTCAAGAGGAAGGTTAGACCTGAGATAAAATTTTAAGGTCTTAAAGCCAAGGCCCCAGATGCAAGATTTAGAGAAAATTCATAAATACAGGAAAAAAAGGGAGCCTAGAATCAAGTCCTAGGTCATGTCAACACTAGAAATTAGGCAGAGAACATGGAGCCAGCACCAGATGGTTAATGAGAAGGAGCATCCAGAGAGGTAAGAGGAAACCCCGATATTAAAAGAACGTGAATTTAAGAAAAGAACAAGATTCAGAAAGTGATTAGAAGGTCAACTTTATGGAATGCTGCAAGGGTATTAAATCTGAAAAGAATAAAATGTAACATTAGATTTAGCCAACTGGAGGCAATTGATGACCTTGAAAATAGCAGTTAGAAAAGGCTGATGAGAGGGGCACCTGGGTGGCTCAGTGGGTTGAAGCCTCTGCCTTCGGCTCAGGTCATGATCCCAGGGTCCTGGGATGGAGCCCCGCATCGGGCTCTCTGCTCAGCGGGGAGCCTGCTTCCCTTCCTCTCTCTCTGCTTGCCTCTCTGCCTACTTGTGATCTCTCTCTGTTAGATAGATAGATAGAGTCTTTAAAAAAAAAAAAAAGAAGAAAGAAAAGGCTGATGAGAAAAGAAACCCAAGTAAGTAATAATGACAAGAGAATAAAAGATAGTTATGTATCACAGAGAGCCATGGGTACGTTAATGAACCCAAGGATATAAAGTGCTTAGTTGAGTGCATGGCAAAATTAGCTCTTGTTGTCACATCATTATCACTTACTTGAGGCAGTTTGCAGAACTGAAGTCAGATATGGTGGCTGTTGCATATTATTACTTTCCACAGCTCCAAGCCAGCCGCCAAGGATCATCAGTTCTGTAAGGTCTGGTTCCCGCTACATAATTACCTGGGATCACGTGGTCGCACTATCAAATGAATCAACAGTGACAGGATATAAGGTATGTAAAAGATTACTGGATTTTTCCCCACATGGGCTTTATTCTTACAAAGAGTATTGATATTTGGACTTGATTGACGTTTGTTGCACCAAAACCCATTCAGCTTTCTTATTCTAACTGTATAGTAGAATCAAATGACATAGTACCATGTTAAATTTTGAAATGCAAAAGGATATTGAGTGAATCCTGCAAAAATGCTATGTCAAGTGCATAAGATAGGTAGAATAACTGCTTTAAGGAATAGAGTTATTAAAATGATCAGTGCATAAAGAGGAGGAAGAATCCATTTTTGTTTGGCAATGATTAAGATAGTGTGGCCTAATGCACAGCAAACTGATATATTGAGTTACATTCCATAAGTGAACATAAAAAAGAAAAAAGACTATTTCCATATGTTCTGTATATCACACACCTTTTATTGGATGCCAACTTTTAGCAATAATGTGAAAAAATTAAATTGTGAGACAATGTTTTAATCTGACTTCAATATGTTGAAAGAGCCCTCATTTTATACCTATTCCATAAGAAAAAACAAACATTTTCCCCCCCTCTTTATTTTAGGACATTTAAAAAAAGTCAGAGGCTTAAGGAACTTCCCCTGGATCACCCGAAAAAATAGGTGAAATAAACTTTTGTGAATTAAAAATAACGTGAATTTTCCAGCTAGTGTTACATGTAGCTTCCTAGAATTTGTTTTATTATTAATAAAAGTCTAAGGAATTTTTATTATGGTTTTAGTGTTTTGGCATTGGCTTATTAGTCTACTTTATTAAACATACATATTTTGGTACTTTTTCAGGTACTCTATAGACCTGATGGGCAGCACGATGGCAAGCTATATTCCACTCATAAACACTCCATAGAAGTCCCCATCCCCAGGGATGGAGAGTATGTTGTAGAGGTTCGGGCACACAGTGATGGAGGAGATGGAGTAGTGTCTCAAGTCAAAATTTCAGGTAAGCCAGTCATTTGAGACACATTTCCATTAAGTACTTGTAAGTTTTTAGGCGATACAGACTCTCAAGATTAAGGTAGGATCGATATGCGTACCAATGTCAGTGTTTTCCTAGGTAAACTTGAAACGTTAAGGATGTCCTGAAACTTGGTATATCTTCCCTTATGAGACACGAAAGTAACTTTGCAACATAACTTATGCTTTTTTTTTTAAGATTTTATTTATTGATTTGACAGACAGAGATCACAAGTAGGCAGAGAGAGAGGAGGAAGCAGGCTCCCCACTGAGCAGAGAGCCCAATGGGGCTCGATCCCAGGACACTGAGATCATGACCTGAGCCGAAGGCAGAGGCATTAACCCACTGAGCGACCCAGGTGCCCCTGCTTTTTGATTATTATCTGGATGATAAAGCATTATTAAAATACCATAATGCAGGTATGGTAATAGCAGTGTATGGTAACAGGTGGTAGCTACACTTACGGTGAGCATAGCATAAACGATACGCTTGTTGAATCACCACCATATAGTACACTTGTAACATTGTATGTCAACTATACTTCAATTTAAAATATACCATAATGGGGGCACCTGGGTAACTCAGTCAGTTAGGCATCTGCTTTCGGCTCGGGTCATGATCTCAGGGTCCTGGGATCAAGCCCTACAGGCTTCCTGCTCAGTGGGGAGTCTGCTTCTCCCTCTCCCTCTGCCTCTCTCCCAATGCTCCTGCTCTCCATTTCTCTCTCTCTCAAATAAATAAAATGTAAAAAAAAAAATCATAATGCATTATAGTTTTACATAATATTAGACCATTAGATAATAATACCCAAACTTCTCTTATAACAAAAGGAAATTCACTGGACTACTATTAAAACTCTTCTAACTCCTTTTCTTTGTCCTACACATATTAATATAGTAATAAAATAGAAAGACAGTAGATGGTAGCTCCTTCCTTTACCATCTCTCTCTGTGTCTCAGCATACATGTTCTTTTTCTGCAAACTTTATTTTTCATAGCATTGGTTAATCCAAAATAAATACTTGAGGCAGTGACTTCCTCTCTTTTTGGGATTTGTAGAACTCTATTATTTAAATTTGATACTTTGTTCTCATCCTACATGATATAGTTTAATTATAATGAATTAAAATTGATATTAATTTGAGAGTTTATGAGTCTCAAATACTATGAGATGCTGAATTAAAGACAAAAATAACTGATTTAGAAAATAATGCTAATTTATAGCTAAGTAGATGAATATATTATATATTTAACTAATAATCAATTCTTTAATGCTAACATTTTTAGTGTGACCACAACTGCACAAAGAAACTGTAGAATTAACATTAGAAAATGTCAAAAAAAATAAATTAAAAATACACAAAAAACATTAGGAAATGTCAAATATTTGGTAAACAGCACCATTCTAGAATTTTTAAATTTAAGTTTGGATTTATTTGCAAGTTGTTTAAATAGGTTTTCTCATAAATTTAACTTACTTGTTTGTTTTTTTGTTTAGATATTATTATTATGTCTTGTTAGAAAATTTGGAAATTACCAAAATTTGAAAGGAAATAAATCAGTAATATTCCAAATACTCTAAATTAGCTACTAATAGTCAGTGGAATTTACTTCTAGTTCTCTTACATACATATCTAATTTGATGGTTTTGTTTCTATTGAATATATCATGTTATATCCCACTTTTATGAATCATGTTACATGAACAGTCCCCATGTCATTCAAATTTTTATAAATTTCACTTAAAATTATACATAATATTCTCTCAAACAAATGTACAAAATTTACCTACCCATTTCAGTTTTCACTATAATAAAATATTATTTTGAATACACTTTTTTATAAATTAATCTTCCCACTGCACTACTCAGATGTGAGTCTCGTTCTTTTTAGCCATTACTAATTTGATGGGAGAAAATGGCCTTTTTTTTGCTTTTAAAACAATTTCTACATTCTGAACTTTGATAACACACACTTTCAGTAATTTCACATGTACTCAGGCTCTTCCATTAAAGGAAATCGGAGGGAAATGTGGACATTAATTCAAGGGTGGTGAGGTACAAAATAACCCAGTAAATAGCTTTTGAAAACCAACCTTTCCTGCCAAGAAGCCTGTCATTGCCCATTGTTGCTCTCTTGATTTCCTCGCTCCTCATTTATCATCCCTAGTGTGGAGCTGAACACAATTTCTGGGGTTTAGACTCAGAAGTTTGTAGCTAGAGATGCTGAATCTGTGACAGGAGCATCAACATTGGTGTAACTAATGACATGCCAGTTAATGTAAAACAAAAAACTCTCCTGGGGTAGAAGGAGCCCTGGTTTCATTTGCCAGTTTCTGCGGTGTAACTATTTCTATCATATCTGATTTCAAACTTCCCACATGACGTCACTCAATGTGGAGCTAAGAAGAGATGCTGGGTAACAAGACATTAATGCAATAATGGTATGTTATAGGCATAACCTTAAGAGCATTGATAACATTAAAATGCAGTAAAATAGTTAGAAAGTAATGAGTTTTAAGAATTTACTGCCTTTGTTTTAAACTTCCTCATTAATTAATAATTTTATATAATTTCAATTTCAGGAATAGTGGTTTTTAACAACTTGTTCATAAATTTCCTTAAAAAAAAAATAGCAGTTGGGTGTTGGGAGGTGGAAAGGACCACCTTTAGCACAACACAGTTATCCTCTGACATCCCAGTGGAAAGAGCCCACGTACAGAAGGTGCAGAGTATGCTTTTTTTAGAAACCTCAAATATATTCAAAATAGTTCCCTTTTTTGCCAACTAATGGACAACATTCTTATTAAGACAGAATTTCTTTTTTTTTAAATATTTTTATTAACATATGATGTATTGTTAGCCCCAGGGGTATAGGTCTGTGAATCACCAGGTTTACACACTTCACAGCACTCACCATAGCCCATACCCTCCCCAATATCCATAATTCCACCACCCTCTTCCTACCCCCTCTCCCCGGCAACCCTCAGTTTGTTTTGTGACATTAAGAGTCTCTTATGGTTTGTTTCCCTCCTGATCCCATTTGTTCCATTTATTATTTTCCTACCCCCCAAGCCCCCCATGTTTCCTCTCAACTTCCTCATATCAGGGAGATCATATGATAATTGTCTTTCTCTGATTGATTTATTTCACTAAGGATAATATCCTCTAGTTCCATCCACGTCATCGCAAATGGCAAGATTTCATTTCTTTTGGTAGCTGCATAGTATTCCATTGTATATATATGCCACATCTTCCTTATCCATTCATCTGTTGGACATCTAGGTTCTTTCCATAGTTTGGCTATTGTGGACATTGCTGCTATAAACATTCGGGTGCACGTGCCCCTTCATATCACTACATTTGTATCTTTAGGATAAATACCCAGTAGTGTGATTTCTGGGTCATAAGGTAGCTCTATTTTCAACTTTTTGAGGAACCTCCATGCTTTTTTCCAGAGTGGTCACACCAGCTTGCATTCCCACCAACAGTATAGGAGGGTTCCCCTTTCTCTGCATCCTTGCCAGCATCTGTCATTTCCTGACTTGTTAATTTTAGCCATTCTGACTGGTGTGAGGTGGTATGTCATTGTGGTTTTGACTTGTATTTCCCAGATGCCCAGTGATGTGGAGCACTTTTTCATGTGTCTGCTGGCCATCTGGATATCTTCTTTGCAGAAATGTCTGTTCAAAGACAGAATTTCTATTACTTATTTCTTATTCTAACCATGACTGTGCAAAGAAACTATACAATTAACATTAGGGAAGGTCACGTGTTTGGTAGATAGTACAATTCTAAAATCTTCTTAACTTAGGTTTATTTGCAAATTGTTTAAATTATTTTTAATGAGAGAAACATGTAAATGCAAACAGAAATTTTAGGCTTTCTTGTAAATTTAAAAGACTTAATTATTTCCTTTGTTTCCATTTTCATGATTAAATATGTAGTCAGGAAGAAAGTATATTGCTAAATTTTAATGTTAATAAGCATCATGCTGTTCATTTATTTGCTCATTTATTTATTCATCCAATCAATATACATTAAATGCCTAAATTTCCACATCCCTCCTACTCCACATCACTATTATCCCTCGCTGGCCCTACTGTGATTCTAATGATTCTCTTGGCTTCTAGTTTTGACCTCCTATAGTCTATTCACTATGCAGCAGCCAAAGGGATCTTCTTATACATCAATCAAAGCATGAAATTCTCCTCTTAGAAAGACATCCCATAGGATAAAATCTGATTTCCTTACCATGGCCTAGAGTGCTCTGTAGTAATTTGGCCTAACTCTCTTATCTCAATTAAGTCATTTCATCTTTGTTCCATTGACCTTTTTTCCCTTCTTGAACATACACCAATGTTATCCTTACCTTTAACTATTTGTACTTATTCTTGCTGCTGCCTAGAATTCTCTGAATCTTGGCCTGGTAGGTTCCTTCTTGTCATTTTTGTTTCTGCTCTGAACTCACCTCCTCAGAGAAGATATTTGTCACCTCCTCAGAGAAGATATTTATGAACACCAATTTAAGAAAGCTCCATTTTCTATGTCACTCTTTTATTTTATTCATAATATTTCTAACTATTCAAAATTATCTTATTTATAAATTTATACTGCTTATTGTCTATCTCCATCCGTACTTGAACTTGAACAGAAGCTCCATAGGAACAAACTCTTGTCTGACTTCTTTAACCTTTGAATCTCCAGTACCTCATGGACATATTTGGCACACAACAGTATTTTAACAAATAATTGTTAAATGAATTTATGATTTCTGCATGGAATAAAATTTAGTTATAAGAAAAGTTTGGGTAACTTAAATTACAGTTGATATGTCTAGAATGTTGATATACTTCCCCATTAGGCATGTGATTTGTGTTATGCCATGTGCTAATCCACAATTTGATTCTTACAAAGCTTAAAACTTCATATGAGAGATAGTTTAGAAAATTATTAGACGTGGTAACTTGCCTCTCCATCCCCCTTTGACCTGAACACTATTACTGCTGTCTTAGTGTATCATTCCCTATCAGATGTTTACAGCTCACATCTAGGCAGACGTAACACCACAAATGTTTCATCAGAAATATACTATCTCTAAGAAATTCCATATTGTCTTTTAAGTAGCTTTTGATTTTCTTCATTAACGTGGGCTAAATTAAGAAAGTGCAAATAACTACAAAATATTTTGAACATTAGTTTTAATAAGCTAGTTTACCTTATTACATATTCACTATAAATCTTAGAATTTGGACTATCAAGGATCTGTGGTCATAACTAAATATCCACAAAGAAGCATGCGGTTCATTATTTGTATGAATGTGCATATTTGACTTTTTTTTTCTTTCTATTTTTAAACAGACAACAGATATCTTGGTCAAATCAAGGAAGACTTTTAAGGGCATTTTAGAGGCCAAACTTCTTTCTTAGGGCAGGTCATAATTATTTGAAAACTTAAAGGTGGTAGGAGTAGCATGATCAGATGTTTGCACTTGAAAAATCACTTTGGTGATTGTGGAAAATATATATAGCAGGGGAAAAAGATGTAAGGGGATGGATTACAAGGTTATTATTATAGGATGATTAAAAGATGGCAATGGTCTGGACTGGAAAGAGGGCAGCGGTGAAGTCTAGGGTGGGTCCTAAAAGAAGAAGACATCTTTTCCATTTGATTTAAAGTTGCTATATATACTCATTGTGTTGATTTTGCAGCTTCTAATAAATCTGTAATTTATTCTGATGTTACCATAGATGATGTAATTTCATCATTTAACCTACTACTTTTGGTAACTCCAGGTTATTAAGTTAGACTATATAACCAAAGCCACTGACTTAAACACTGATGAAAAACACATTTTACGTTTTCACTTTGTCACTTCTTCCCAGTAGCAGGAGAGGAAGGGCTAGGAAGCCATTTGCTAGGTGCATGCTTTAGATGTTAACTCAGTTACTCACAGGCTCCCTTCTCTATTACCTAAGTAAGTAGTACAGTATAAAAGGACCAAGAGGATAGTTGGGATGCTTGGATTGATTCATACATTATAAAATCAAAATGCTATATTGACATCATCACATTTGCAGATACTTCCTCTATAAGCATTTCAAAAACTGAAATTATTTTGAGCATCTAATCTTGTATACTAACTCATTCTTATAAGTCCATCATCATAATTTTAAAAACATGTATTTGTGATTATGGCACAATCAAATATTATTATTTAGGAAATGTTACCTCTCCAACTATTTTGAAGTAATCAAATAGTTTGTTTTCTTTTGCTATGTTCTGTGTGGGATCAATTTGAGAGTTCAAGTGGATGAATTCAGCCTGCGCATTTCTAGACTGACAAAGAGCTTACATTTAAAATTATCTCTAGGGGCACTTGAGTGGCTCAGTCAGTTAAGTATAGAGCTCTTGATTTCCGCTCAGGTCATAATCTCAGGGTTGTAAGATTGAGCTCCACAGTGGGCTCTCCTTTGGGCATGGAGCCTGCTGAAGATTCTCTCTTCTCTGCCCCTCCCCACCCTCTCTGTCTCCCTCTCTAAAATAATAAAGATAATAAAATTACCTCTAAAATATATGTATTCCTTTCATTAACTTTGAAGTATGACTATCCACTTAAAATCTTTTCCAACATTAATGCTGTACGTAACACTTCCAGTTTTGTAACAAGCACGGAAATAGAGGAGAAATTATCTGAACAAAATAATAGTTTATGCATTTCTGAGTTTGACTTAAAGGTAGCACCTCTGCGTCTAAACTAACTTGGGTTTTCCTAGACCTTTTCCAAGGTTTCTTTTAGTTACTAGTAAATTAACACAACAGCCCCAATATATTATTTTCTTCTCTATTTAGACTCAGAAACAATTAGATTGGAAAACTTCTCAGTGGAATACATTATAAGAATAGAAAGAAAATTTCAAAATAATCCTCCAAGATTTGCTTACTACCAAAATAATTTTAGTTTATGAAATACGATCTTAGTCTATGAAGCTGTACATTAGTATTAGAATGTACAAATAATTAATTACAAATAATAATTGGGAGAATCGGCAAGCCCTCCTGAAGCTTACATTCTAGGGAATATCAGGAAAATAAAGAACTAACATCAAATAATAAAATCTCTTTATGCATAGGTTTAAGGATTATAAGAAAAAAAATAAGTGGCTAATATAGAGAATAAAAAAAGCAGACTAATTTGACTAGAATGATCAGGTCAAACCTCTAAGTAAGCAATATCTGGGCTGAAATTTAAAGGGAAGAAACCAGCTTACCACAAAAGTAACGATAATAGTCATAGGAACAGGGAGTGCAGGAAAGAGCCCATCATGTTCAAGAATCTGAAAGGAGGCCAGGGTGACTAGTATATAGTGGTACAGGATGCATTGGAGACAGAAGAGGGGGGAAAAACCATGAAAGGCCTGGCCCTGATTGCATCTCAGACTCATTTCATTCTATTCTCCTCTCATTCGACTTTCTCCCTAACCCCATCCTTGAAGAATTCCGTTGGACGTCTGTACTTCATTCTGTGGGAAAGCATAAGCATTCTTTCAGGGCTGAGTGATGCAACCTTATTGAAAATCATTTTTGGTGTAGTGTAGACAATACACTGGTATGGAAAAAAGGGGAGTTGGTAAGAAGAGAGCACGTCGGAGAACCTATCAGAATGGGCAGGGTTCCTTTCCAGAAGGGATCCATTTATGTAATAACTTAAGTTTTTTACTGCTCTGAGGTGCAAAGTAAATTACCAGACCTTTTCAAGAACAAAAGACTAAAGAATGGATAGGGAGACATTTTATACACTTCCGAGAGAAAAATATACATTGTAGAATATTTCTTATACAAATTATGAAAATATGTGAGATTTAGTAATAAAAAGATTGAGAAAACAAAATAATAAAATTGCTGGAGAAAAATGTCTAGATCATTTTGTTTGACTCCTTTCCAAGGGTTGGACTTCCCTGCAGGACATTCATGGTGTATGTTCTCTCAACCTCAGTTTAAACACTGTGATAGGGAGTGAATTCACCATTGTACGAGTAGCCCTTAGGTTTATCAATAGTCAATATATTATGGATCACTGATGAATTCTGGAGTGATTGAACTAGTTTCTGATAAAATCTAGCTCATAGGATCAACCAATAGCTTTCTCTAAATTTCTTCCTTTTCTCTCCTCTTTCAGTGAAAGATGATTCATTCAGGAAAGGTGAAACATATCCATATAATTTAATCAAGTATTGAATTAGATTCTTAAAAGAGAAAACAAAACCTTTTTTAAGCGTTGCTGGAGTGGATGTCTGCTGACTTTGACAAAAACTAGAAATTGCAGTGGAAAAGAACCCCTCCTAATGGTCCGTCTACCTGCAGCTCCCACGTGGAGGGACCATAAGAGAAGCCCTGAGGGCACCGGCACCCCCATAGACTCAGAGCCCTGCCCCCCACTTCAAGAGCAGCAGTGGTTTCTGCATTTCTAAGCCCTTCCAGCTCCCCACCCTGACTCTCAGTGGCAAGAGCATCTAGGAAATAGTTTTCATCCTTTTAGTTCAAAACGTCAGAAAGAACAGTGAAAGCTCAAGAAATGCTACTGAAATTCCCAGAAGAAATGTAGCATACTTTCTCCAAAAATAAGAATGTTTACATGATAGTATCAAAACTAACAAGAAAACCCAGCCAAACCTGGATTTTTAGAAATGTTAGAAGTTAAAGAAAATGAGTAAAATGGTTCTTCATTTTAAATTGATTTCATGATATAGAAATTCAGATTATTAGAGACACCATTAAAGTTACAGGGCAAGAAAACCTGTAACTATTGAAGCTATATCATAAACATATCTGAAAGGGAGATTTACTCAAGATACAGAAAATAATGATTAATACTACTTGATCACCAATAATCACACATAACAATGTGGCTACTATATTTAGTTACTCTCCACATTTTCTTTTTCAGGGTTATGACAACATCATGATGGACAACAGTGTATAAAACCTTTTACTCAGAATTTCCAATTTTTTTAGAAAAGTTTCCTAGAAGTAAAATTACTGGATTACAAGGTAGAACCTTTCAAAGACTTGGCACATATTTGATAATTGCCAAATTGGTATCCAAACAGCAATGCCCATATTTTATCATTAAAGAATTTTTAACATTGTGGAATTCAAAATTCTTTGTTAATTAGGCAAATATACTCTCTCATAATTTTTATTATTTTAATTACTATTGAGATGAGTAGGTTAATATATTTAATAACTACTAATATGTTCATGTCTTGAAGTTCTGTTTATGGTCTTTTCTCTGTTTAATGTTGGTAATTTTCCTTAACATTTTATGATCAATTTATAAAGCAAGGTTATTAACATTGCCATGCCATATTTGTAGCAATTTTTTTCAAGTTTTCACTTCAATATTATTGATGCTAAATCAATATAGTTCATTTTTATGCAAAATAATGAATTCTCATTATAAAACACTTCTAATATTTGTTACACATAAGTCATAGGATAATAGATATAATTTAAGTCCACTTATATGAAGTCCAAAAGCAGAAAATATGAGAGAATATTTCAAGGGGTATATATATGACATGTTCTCTGTTCTCTGATATGAAAGACATATTCTCTTCAAAAAGGAGAGGGATTAACACAAAATTTTATACAGTATTGCCTTGAGGGGAGGGCAAAGGGCAATCAGAAAAAGGCTCAGAAGGTGGTGACAATGTTATTCCTTTGTTTGGCTGCTAAGTAGGCAGGTGTTCTGTAGTAGTGGTTGTTGATTTAACAATAATAGTTTTTAAAGTACTAATTTATATGGCTTATTTCAAGGTTGTAAAAGTTAAATGGGGTTGAAGAAGCTGAGAAGTAAGAAAGTTTATTGAATTTGGTACTTTACAACTGTGTATTAGCTTGCTCGGGCTACCATAATGAAGTGCCACGGACTGGGTGGTTTAAACAATAAAATTTACTTTCTCACGTTTCTGGGGGTTAGAAGTCTGAGACCAAGATGTCAGTAAGGTTAGCTTCTGCTGAGGCCTTTTTTCTTCAGATTATAGATGGCCATCTTCTCCCAGTCCTCACTCTGTGTGTGTTTGTGTCCAGATTTTTTTCTTCTTATAAGTACAACAGTCACATTGGATTAGAGCTGACCCTAATGGCCTTATTTTAATTTAATTACCTCTTTAATGACTATCTCTAAATACAGTCACATTCTAAGGTACTGGGGTTTGGGCTTCCACATAAGAATTTTGAAGGGACTAAATTCAGCCCATAACAAAGTTATTGGTAATTTCAAAAGAAAAACTTCATCAAAGAGTGTGGGTAGAAGTCTTATTTCTCTAAGCCAACCTCATAGAGTTTACATTCTAAAGAGAGGAGGCAAGATCAATTACTCAATATATAACAACAGATAGCGATAATATCTGAAGAAGAAAGTAAAGCAAAGGGAAGTAAGTAAGTAGTGATGGAAGAGAGCAAGGGCTATGTCTTCAATATGAGTGGGAGGAATGGCTTGCTCTGATGGGATGACACTGGAAAAGAAAATCAAATGAAGTGAGTGATTGGTCCATCCAAGTGCTCTTATTAGGACAAGTTCTCCTATTAGAACAATACAAAGCCCTATTCTAGGAGTATGTTTGGATGTTCAAGGAACAGCAAGGAGATCAGTGTTAACTGGGGTTGAGCAAGGCAGGGGGAGAGTAGACACAATTAGGGTAGAGAAATAGATGGAAACTGAATCATCACAAGGTTTATAGATCATGGCTAAAGACTTTGGATTTTAGTCCAAATGTGATGAGAAGCCATTGAAGCATTTTAAGATGGAAAATGGCATGATCAGATTTATATTCTACAAGTCTTATTTTATCTGTTCATTGGAAGGAAGTAGAAATATCATGAATGGTGGGGGAAAGAAAAACCTCTATGAATTTCTAGAAACAGGGAGAGTAGTTAGAAGCCAAAGGTGACAGTCCAAGCAGGAGATGAAGTCAGTTTTGATTAGTATGGTCACAGTAGAAGTGAGAATTATAGTGAGGACTTATTTGGAGCAAGACCCATCAATATTTTCTGATAATTTGATAGTGAAAGAGGACTTGGCATAATTCAAAGAATTTAGATTAACCGACAGAATCATCTACTGAAATGGCCAACAGAATCATCTATTTTAACAGTATCACCTACTAAAAATAGATGATTGGAGAAAATAAGGAGTTCAAATTTTGACGTGCTAGTTCATGCTACATCCATTAGTCATCCAGGTGGAGATAGATTTTAAAAAAGAAGAATCATCATCTAGCAAAACTGAGAAACCAGCTGAGGTCAGATAACAGATTTTCCAGAAAACCAAGTAGCATAATTATGTAACTATCGACAATTCATACCAGCCTGGATATAGAGATAGCAGATGGTTGTTGATGTTGCCCCAAGTTGGCAGCTTGTGTGGTTAATATAGGAGATCAAGAGAAACAATGATTATTTACTTCCAGTTAAAGAATAATTAAAATAGCTGAGAGGAGAGTTGTCAGTAACAAACCCTCAACTCAAAATTGCTTGAGAAATAGGTGGCCTTTATGCCTTAGTGAAGTCAGCATCTCAAAAACTTCCTCCCATGCCCCTACATCTCCACCTGAGATGTCTCAGAATCAAGTTCATTTAAGGCTCATCCTCTCTGTGGTTATAATATGGCCACAGCAGAGCTAGGAGTTATTGCATGCAGACCTTATAATGTCCAAGGAAGAAGGGCTCTGTCTCTGTTCAAGCTCCATCTTAAAATGAAGGACCTTTCCCAGAGACTCTCAGAAAATCTTTTCTGAATTGTCTAGAATTGGGTTTACTAAACTAGTAAAATGCCATTTCTACAGTTGCTCAAAGTGATCAAGATTTATTTTAGGTCTGGGGATGGTAAAACTTTCTTTGGGGAATGGACACCTGAGCAAAAACTGGAGAGTGTATTGGCAAGAAAAGAGAAAAAGATTTCTACTTAGTATCAAAAGTTATGTAACAAAGTGAATAATAAGGTAAATAAATAAAATAAATAAATGAGGATATAGGAAAATGAAGGAGAAACTAGGTCAAAGAACAGCTTGATAAAAGTACAGCAGAAGGATGAAAAGTTACAGGAAAGATACAGAGTTAGCTTCAAAAAGCAGACAATTTAAGCAGGATTTTTTAATTGAAGTAATAAGGAATGGTAATCAATGTGGATTTTGAGATTAAAACAGGATTAATAATGTTGAACCAATTACCAAAGATTATATCAAGTTGAGAGAATGCTGATCCAAAGTCAGTAAACACAGGTTTATCATTAAACATATATACTTAGCACTACCACTGTTAACGAATATTTAAATGGATAAATAGAAATGTTTAAGGAACAGTTTAAGTAATTACTATCATGGGAAAATTGTAAATGTTTTTGCTTTGTTTTGTATTTTCGATTAGATACTCCCCAATACCCAAAA
Organism: Taxidea taxus jeffersonii; assembly: GCA_003697995.1. Taxonomy (NCBI): domain Eukaryota; kingdom Metazoa; phylum Chordata; class Mammalia; order Carnivora; family Mustelidae; genus Taxidea; species Taxidea taxus. Next base: position 123,033 of record RCUC01169204.1, on the reverse strand, counting down.
TCTGTGAGAAAACCCCTTTCCTTCAAAGGCTGCATTTGGTGGTATTTTCTAAATTTAGAAAGTTATACTAAGAGCCTAGAATCTGGAAAGAGTATTGTTAATGGAACCTAGCATGAAAAGGGACTCCTATATAAAGTAAGTGCTAGAAAAGAAGAGCTGAAAATTAAAGGAATTTATCTATCATTTTTTTCTTCAAATTTTTATTTAAATTCTAATTAGTTAATGTACAGTTCAATATTGGCTTCAGGAGTAGAATTCAGTGATTCATCACTTACTTACAATACCGAATGCTCATCATAACAAGTGGCTTCCTAATATCCATCATTCAAGTAGCCCATTCCCCACCCAGACTCAGTGATAGAGAACAAACTGAGGGTTCATGGAGGGAGGAATTTATCATTTTTGAAGGATGTGATTACATGGAAGAAGTTTCAGAAAATGAACTGATGGTTCTAAGAGAGATACCTTCATTCCAAGAAAAGCTTTATTTTTCTGAATTTTGGATATGAGCAAAATTCTAGCTTTACTAAATAGTAATCTATTTTTTCATCTTTTTTTAAAAAGATTTTTTTTATTTATTTGACAAACAGAGATCACAAGTAGGCAGAGAGGCAGGCAGAGAGAGAGGAAGGGAAGCAGGCTCCTTGCTGAGCTTAGAGCCCGATGTGGGGCTCAATACCCGGACCCTGAGATCATGACCTGAACTGAAGGCAGAGACTTTAACCCACTGAGCCACCCAGGCGCCCCTATTTTTCATCTTATTGACATAATTCCAAGCTTTGTGAAATATAAAGTTTCAACAAATTTTGTGATGGGTCATAATATTGTGCATCAATAACTTGACAATGAGAAAATGAATAATCTTGTGTAATGGTGTATCTTATATGTATACCTTTAATTGTTAGTAAGCTCAGTTTTGCACATTTGAATGTTGATACATTAGTGGCATAAAAATTATATTAAGACATCTATTCTCTACACACAAATGGAGAGAAATATTCTATAATCCTAAGGAAGGAATATTAGGACAGCTGTTCCTCTCCTCAGATCATGGGATATTGTTTTATATTTTCTCCTTAAATAAAAGCAATAAATAAATGAATTAAAATAATTATATTATCTTTAATGATATACATCAACCTTCAAAACACATTTTCAAAATTAATTTTCCTTTGGAACATTATAGGTTATGTTGAAATTTGTAAACCTCTCAGGAAAATATAAAGATAATTATGCTGAGGAAGAGAGTTGAGTTTTAAATTTTTGCACTGGAGGTTTGATACTTGCCCACAGTAACACAAATTTTAAAACTATTTAGAAAAAGTGAGTATGTCATTGTTAAAACTAAATCCCTAGAAATCTCTCACAAATAGAACTGGAAACCTTTAATACTATAATAAGAAGGAATATAAAACGCTTAACCTGGAAAGTGATATATCAACATATTAAAATGGTCCATTTGATACTACCTTAGGGACCAGCTTTGGTGATTTATGAAAGGAATGTTTAGGTCTCAAAGTACTTTCTAAAGTTAGGTAAGTCTAGAAGCCAGGCCCCTTAGTAAATTATTCACAGTATGAGAGCAATGCAATGAAGCAAAAGACATTCCAGAGGTACTTTTTCCAGTCACCTTCTACAAAATGAGCCAGACCAAGAGGAATTAAATCATTTAGAACATGTTCCAAAAGTAGGAACTTCTCCACCAAGTTCTTTCTTCGATAACCTACCAGTTCAGTACTATATAGTTGACTCTCAGCTCTAACACAAATCAGCCGTAGTCACCTGGCCGTAAGAAGAAGGAAGAGTGTTACAGAGGACTAGCTTGGAGACCATTAGCCCATACGTGATGCTTCAAAGTCCAGATGTGCCCGAGAGTTGTGAATTCTTTGGATATCAACATCTGTGTAGATAGATGATCCTTCCAATGCCCTGGAGCCTTAACTCCTCTTTCTTGATGATCTTGTCACCTGTTGATGATCACAGCCCAGAGAGGGGTTCACAGACCTGAATGTGAATTAGAACCTGAGTGGTCCCTGAAATTTGAATGAGAAAAAAAATATCATGGTAATTTTCACTAATTTCTAAATCAAATTCATTATTCCTTCATATTTGAATTTAAGCAATAAATCACTATCACCAATAACATCCACAGATATTCTCATATTTCAGCTGTTACTGTAGCACTTCTTCAAAAATATGGCATTAGACCTGATCTCAGTTCTTGTGGTTTGTTTTTTTTTTTTTAAAGATTTTATTTATTTATTTGACAGACAGAGATCACAAGTAGGCAGAGAGGCAGGCAGAGAGAGAGAGGAAGGGAAGCAGGCTCCCTGCTGGCAGAGAGCCCGATGTGGGGCTCGATCCCAGGACCCTGGGATCATGACCTGAGCCGAAGGCAGAGGCTTTAACCCACTGAGCCACCCAGGTGCCCCTTAGTTCTTGTTTCTAATGTGCTAATAAGCACACTACTTTAATGTGTTAATAAACATATATTTGCCTCCTTGATATTTTTATAAATGTATTTCAATATATTTGGTTTCCCTTTAATTCTATATACTACATTTTATGTATGTGAAAGCATTATTTGCAACTTCCTCAGAGATTTACAGTCTTCCAAAGTGTTATGACACACAAAGAGGCTTAGCATCCTTACAATTCTTGATATGACTAATAACTGCAAAAAAATAAAAATTTAATGTTAAGCATTTATTTTCTGACCACTAACTAACTCTTACTTTTCTAGTTACTCCTTCAGATCTCCTCCCAAGTCCACCATTTCTTCTACCCTCTCCCACCCAGACCTTCCATTCTACCTCTTGGTTGTTTATCCTTCATTCCACTCCTGTCCTCAGTTCCCTCCTTGAAGAGCCTAGGTCCACAGCCCATAGTTAAAACCACTTCCTTAACTATACTTAGCCTCATTCTCCCTTTATGCTCCTCACATGGCCAGATCCAAACTCTGATTAAGTACAGATTTCTGTTTTACTATGTGCATGAATACAAGCAGAACTCCATGTGCTCCTGCCAAGATCTCTCTATGCATCCCCATCTCCATCCCTAACATTTACCCATTCCCCAACGCTATTTGCCTGGAGACCCTCAGGTGTAATCATGCCCAGAAGTCTCATTTATGGCACTAACCAAAAGAAGTCCAGGAATCCCTGATTGATACAGTTCTGCATGTCCCATTTTCTAACTTCCATTTCTATCAATACATAACTCAAAAAACCTTCCCACTCTGCCCTGTAGAATTCATTGCCAGTCATCAACAAAATCTCCTATAATGTCCATCTCTTCACTGAATGTTTCCTTCCCTTTCTTATTTTTAAGATTTTACTTATTTATTTGAGAAAGACAGCATGAGTGGGGATGAAGGGCAGAGGGAGAAACAGATTCTGTGCTGAGCAAGGAGCCTGACGTGGGGCTCAATCCCAAAACCCTGGGATCATGACCTAAGCCGAAGATAAACACTTAAATGACTGAGCCACCCAGACACCCCTCCTTCCCCTTCTTAATTCATCTAAAACCTTGTTCTATTGCTTCTCCTGCAGTTTGTTCAGAACCCCTGGACACTGGACATGGTGGCAGGGTAGTAGTCCTTCTAGCTTCTTATTGCCTCCATAGTATTCTCCTTCTTTCTTGCCCAAAAAAGCCCCACTTAGAATCTCCTATCATCTGCCTCTCTCATTCATTTCCCTTTTTAAAGTTCTCTACCAATCTTCTAGATCATTTCTACTCATTCCTTGAGAAGTTAAGAGCCCAGGTGACTGTCAGTGTCTCCACAACTACTTCTGTCATATATTTTGTTGATTTTAATACACATGTAGATGATCCTTACATTACCCTGTCCTCTCAGTTTCTTGAAACACTGCTCATTTATGTTGTCCTTCCTATGGTTCTATTTTAACTTTATTATTTCTGTTTTTATAATATCAAAGACTCTAGTCTCTGATCACCACATGTCTTTTCTCTCATTTTTTTTAGTACTCCAACTCCTAAAACTTTTTTGACCCACCAGAAACCATTGATGTTACCACTTTTTCTGTTTCTTTCTTGATTTCTTCAAATCTAGCTTAAATCTCACAGCCACATATTATAATTACTCCTGTGTATAGAACTCCCCCATTTTCTTTGCTTCTCTTACTTCATTACACTCATTACCATGGATTAAGTCCAACTGTCCACTTACATCTGTGCCTACACTCTCAAACCTAAAGGTGGCCAGAGAAAAATACCCAACATTAAGATTGGTTACATCACCTTGAATTGAACCACCCACTTCAAGGAGGACTGCAGTGCTGCTGGACCATTCCACTAGGTTTTCCTAATACCTTTTCAGTTTTCTCTTCTTGACCGCTAGTTTGCTCTTCTACTTCCTTAAATTTCCAACATATCTTTCCTATCTTCCCTCTTTAGTCACTAACTTGCTTCTGTTTTCTGAGAAAATTAAAGAAATCAGAAGCAGCAACACCTAAATATAACCTGAATAACCTAATAACCTGAATGAACTCTATGTTCTTATCTAAGAGCCACTCTCCACAGGTGAGCCAGATTCCAACACCTCTTGTTCATTTAAGAGTTTTGCCTCAACCATTCTTTCTTTTCTCTGTTAGGGCATCATTTTCTTTTTTTCTATTAGACATTTTTAAAAAATTTGCCTCACTATACAAGTATTCAGCAATAGCGTCCATCTTTAAGGGGGGGAAAAAAGAGGAAAATCTCTCCTTGTAGCTATTGTGTGTTTCTACGATTATCTTAGCACAAAATTTAATAATTTGTTCATCTTCACCATTTCAAATTCTGTCTTGAATTTGCTTCAGTCAGGTTTTCGTCCCAACACTCTATCAAAAAGCTCTTGTCAAGGTCACCAGTGTCCTTCATATTTTTATTCCAGGAGTAAGTCCTTATGTAATCTCTTAGCAGCATCAATATGGTTGATCACTTTCTCCTCCTTGGCTCTCTGGGCCAATTCTCTTGATTTTCCTCCTTCCTCACAAGCTGCTGTGCTCAGTTTCCTTACTGGTTCCTGATCATCTTTCTAACTTTTGAACTTAAAATGTCCCAGAACTCAGTACTTCAGCAGCGCTCTCTCTCCCAGTCTCTTAGGAATCTTATACAGTTTCAAGGCTTTAAATGCTGAAAGCTCTCAAACTGAAGTCTCTAATTTACTCAACTGCCTAGTCACTAGCCACTATCTCCAGGTAGATATCTAAAGTAAATCTCTCTCTGCCCCACTCTATTTCCTTTTCCTATATTTTTACCCATCTTGACAAAATATCTCCAATCATCCTTGAAGTCATCTTTGACTTTTTTTCTCTTACATACAACATTCACTTCATCAAGAAATCCTATTGGTTTTACCACTAAAACATATCTAGAAACCTCCAGGTCTGCTGCCACCATCATGGTTCAGTGATCATGCTGCTCTCCAGGATTATTGTACCAGACATCTCTGTTCTCTGCTTTGTATTTAGCTAGCAACCTATAATTTATTCTCAACAGAATGACCATAGTGATCATTTTCACATATGCCAGCTCTTGCCTATGCAAAAACGGTGACTTTACATCTTAGAATGGGACTAGGTCATGTTCATATTTGTGATTTGTCTGACCTGTGTGAAACTTGGCCATTACCAAGCCATTAACTCCTAGCTCTTGAAACATAAATCTATTTCTGTGAGATTCTTAATTGGTTTTCCAATACCTTGCAAACATTGACTCCTCTAATCAAGATAACAATACTATCCCAATATATTTGTATATATTTGTATTACTTATAAGCATTGATTATTTAGCAAATATATAGTCTATTCTTTATCTGTAGAGTGGGATTTAAAGTCTGCCTTTTATGTGAGTAATAATAAGTAATAAGAAAACATGATTAAAAATGTTCTCAGGTAGGGCTGAACCTAGAGAAGTGAGTACCTGGGCCAGGTTAATAAATAAATATTTAAATAAGATAATTTAATATTTAACATTAAATTAGTAATCTTGAAAATTTTATACAGTATTTAATGGAGAGGATGAGATCTAATTAGAGGAAGGATGTGAAAGAGGACTACTGTTGTCTAAATTCTAGAAAAACGCATCTCTTCAACATCACTCCCCTTCCCTGGCATACACAACACACACTCAAAAAAGAAAAATACATACTGTTAAATAATCCATTCTCTTCTGTAGGAACTTAGATATTACTTATTGGAGCATATTTATTAGAAATTTTATGTTCTATCCATACATACTCTAAATATCAATATCTTCCTTCAGTACAATCCATGAAAAGGTCTTGGAGTGGGGGAGGGAAGAAGATCAACCACTCTGGTAAATATAATTTCCTAATTTGTTGCTTTTCCAGTACTGTGTTAGCATCCATGATGGAGTGCTATCCCAGGTACCTGCCCAGCTGGACTGTTCTTTAACCTGTGTCCATTCTCTGGTCTCAGGACCAGAAGTAGAAGAGCTTTTCTTGAGCACATTACCTTTTTTTAATCTTTTGGATAACAAACTTAATGACTGATCTATTTCTCTGTTGCCTGGCCAAAGCTTAGAACCATATTTCTGACATACTTCTAGCAAAGTATATAGATCATTATATATTTTAATTAGAGATATATGAATATATCTTACCTTAATATATCTTATAATTAAGTGCTTTTTAGATAGCTCCTTCTAAATATTCATAATATTAGTAGTAGCATTAGTGCAGGTTGTTGCTGTTTTGATATCATTATCTCTTAGCTTAGTCTAATTTTTCCTTAACTTATTTTCCTACTTCTCAATTTCCTTATTTTTCCTTCATCATAATTTATGTATCTTTGTAAACTATCTTAAAACCTTTTTAGAATGAGGTAGCTTATAATTTTTAAGTAAATATTTTTATTTTATTCTCAAAAAACCTGACAAATGATTTTGACTCAATATTTATGTTCTCAGCTAAACTAGCAAAAAAAAGTTATCTAAATAAACAATGATGTGTTAAAATGTCTCAAAAACTCAGATCATAAATGACTTAAGAGCATGTATTGACCTTCAAGAACTATAAAACACATGTATCAGATTTCTAACATATACATTATGATTAAAATAAAAGATAAAAAGAATTCTTTAAATGTAGAAAGTAACAAAGACTGTATTCTAAAATGTGATAACCAATAAAATCTAGAGAATATGTTAAAAATGAAAAATTGATACAATTAAAAAGTGCTTACATATTTAGTATGATAATTTTCATGGTAATTGGAGAACTGGCAATATGATTCTAAGATTACCAAGAAATTATGATCCAAGGAGGAACCTAAAACATAAGGCAAGCCAATTTAGTAGAGAAAGACTGGAAATAGGAAAAATGGTGCCACCATATATGAAATATATAGCCATCATAATTCTTATATATATTCTTCCAGATACTTCAAGTAATGTAGTAACTTTATATATTCTGAGGTTTTGGAGAGAGCTTTGGTTTTTATAAATGAAAAGACATTCTGTCCTTTTATATAGTCATTATAAGTGGCTGCCTAAACCCCCAAACATAAATATACTGTCATGGGTACCTGATACCCAACATGGATTTGATATAGAGAATAAAGTCCTACACAGATAAAATTTATTTAGCGTCTGTCTCTTGTTTTCACTCAATATATTTTTCTGCCAATAACACAGAGTCGGTCCTTTAGAAGATTGCTTATTTCTGGAAACACTGGTTATTTTGTGATTTTGTTAATTACTTTGCCCTTTGTGAGGATGATTTTAATGGTTGAAATATTTTTTTCAAAAAAATGCAAAATCTTTTTTGCCATATACTATTTTTTATGTCTTTCTTAAAAATCATTACAAAAGAGATAGTATCTCATATCTGTTGAGTTACCACTTTCATAGAACTTTAGGTTCAGGTAAAGAAATAAGATAATAATTTAACTTAGAATTTTCTTATTCTGATTTTTATAACTTTTTACTCAATTTTCAAATGAATATAACTTATCATAAGGTAAGAGCCCCAATAACTCTATTGTCTTATTATTCTCTAATTCTTTAAGGAATGTTTTCTATACCAGTCATTAAATATATTCAGAGATTTTTTTTTAAAAATCAATATATTATGACCAAATAAAGGAATTGAAAAAGGAAATAATTTTATATTTGAATTTTATATATTAACTCCCTTTCCTGAGAGTGGGGAAAAGTTACAGTGTGTTCTCAAAGAAAACAAAATGCAAATTAGGATGCTTTTTTATTATAGTGTGATTATTTGAAATTATTTACTATTTTAAAATCTCTATACTGTTCTTCTTGGAAGAAGATTTATTTTACTAAAATTGAAGATTAAGAAAGTGAGTTATAAATTATAATTTATACGTAATAAATGCCAGGAGTTACAGCATTGATATTAAAAGAAAAAACATATATTATAGACAATATTAAACTCAGAATTATAAGTATTTCTTAAGGCATATTTGATTGTAAGCATTTTTCTATAAATTAAGAATTGCTGTTAATGTCTAGTGTTTTAGATTATATATGCTCTTAGAAAATGAGACAAAGCTAGACAAAAGATGGAAAAATCACAGTCAGGCTATGATCAGAGACAGTCTCTGTTTTGGCAAGGAAAGAAATCGTTATTCTCTCCTTACTTTATTTGAACAAACCTTCTGTCTTTATAATCAACCTATTGATATATATGCAAAAGTACTTAACAATAGCACATAGCAGTTAGTTATTTTTTTAATCAGCAGCTACTAATGAATGCTACAAGCTAGTACATGAATAATTGGCTTCACACAGTATAATGTCTTCACATTATGTTATTATCAATTACCATGTTATATCTTAAAAACTCATTTTTTAGTTTCTAGATGTACTTAAGTGTATTTGTACAATTTAGAGAGTGTCAAACCATGGAATACTATTTGCAAATGTGATAAATTCCCATTTATGTGTGTTAATTTAAAAATACTAGTCTCTGCTGTTTATTACATTTTCTATACAGAGATGCTGTATAGTCAGTGAACAGTATGTCTTTTATAGCTTGTCCTCAGCCATTTTTATTAAATACATGCAACATTGCAAGTTTTAAAGCCAAAGATTAGGCATTATTTCATGTAGCAAATGTTTCTGTTGTGGCTATTTTCCCGAGTTAATAACTTCTCTGACATTTGAACAACTATCTTTGAAATATAGCTCAGCAGAATGTGCTTTTGATGAATCTTATTATATCAGTGGGAATTTTCCAGGCCTAAAAGGGGGTTCCAGTCCAAGGAAACAAATGTTGATCCTGAGAACACATAAAAATGGTATCTTCTTCAGTGCATTTTGGGATGTGACATTCAAAAAGGATAGTAAGGTAGAAATAGTTGGAGTATAGGCTATATTCAGACTAAGAAAAAGGGGCAGATTGAATATGTGGGGTTTATTTTTTTGATGTTTTACTTTTTCTTGTGTTTAAATAAGAGGTGATAAGGTCCTGAATTCCTAAGGCAGAGGCAGTAGAAAGAGTGGAGCAGAGAGTTTCTAGAGTTGTACTGGAGATAGAATTAATTGTACTTGGTCACCAGGTTGATATATTGCAAATGAGGGAAAAAGGGTTTTACAAATGACCCTATGTTTTCTATTATGAGTAATAAATGCATAGCAACATCATTGACTGAGCTAAGTAATTCAGAAATTCAGAAGAATAGGCACGTTTTATAGGAATAATGACAACAATGGAACAGAGAGAATATATATAGAAAGAGGTGGTTCTGTGACAAACTCTGAAGAGCTCTAACATGGGAAAACCAGGTCAGGTAAACAAGAGGTAGGGCAGACCAGGTAAGACATACTATTTCAAAGCAAATCATAAGTCTCAGACTTATTTCTAGATTTTATAATATTCATCTTAATACCTAGAAAATTAATTATGTGTTACTCCAAACATATTAGTTTATCATCAACCAATGTCTAAAAGTCCCTCTGTGTAAAATATGCTGTCAAGAGGCTTAAAGACACAAAGCACAAGTCTTAAGGGAAGAAAGACAGTAAATAATTCCAAAAATTTTATAATAAATTGACTAGAAGAAAACTGGCACTACTGGTAGGAATACAGACAGATGTTGAAAGAATTTCAATTTCCACTCACTGTGTGGGAATTTGGCTTGTTCAATAGAAACAAAATGGTTTCTTAAAGAACTTCCCAGAATTCCTGGTGGTTCACAAGGAGTAACTACTCTGCTGATTTTTAAAATAAACTCCCTGTGGAAGTGATGAAAGCCAATCTTTTCCTCCCACTTTTTTGAACTTAAAGAATTTGAAAAGAACTTAAAATTTCAGAGTTTAGCACTTGAAAGTAAGACTGAGAATGAGCTTTCTGGAAAGAGAAAGGATTCTGAAAAATGTATAAACAAAATGAAAACTCCATGCAGATACCATCCAAAGTGATTGGATTGTTTTATATATTCTGGATGAGAAGCTAAATAAGCACAAATATAAATCTTTTCATCAGTGGTGAGTTTCAGCCAGTAACTCCTTGTATATTTCAGACTGTTAAAACAGCTGAGAAATTGCTTCTCCTGTGGAAGTGCTAAGAGAAGACTCGGCTGGTTGTAATCCTTATAATAGTTGAAGAGAGTTAATGAATTTGGACAGTTTCTTAGAAGAGCTTGATGTGCATGTGGAAAACAGAGAGGCACCAATTAGTCCTTGCTGATAGATGGATGACATTGAATCCTGCAGTGAGGCCCCAAGGTTGGACCAACAAATGAGTTCGGGTTCATATTAGGGCAGAAAATCTTAAATACCAAAGTACTAACTCAAATAGTGAGTCACTTATTTGTCATAGCCCCAAAGCAAAGATGAATCAGTAAAGATCAAACAGACGTTGGTCACAGTTTTAGCCTGGGAAATCTTCCAGGGTAGTTGTATCTCTGAATCGCCACAGGAAACCAGTGGAGAACGAGGATCCTTGACCATTTTTGCTGTGGAGCGGTTTAGGTATTGGTGGTGATCTCCAGCTCTCAGCTCATTATATTACATTAGGGAGGCTAGATCACTGTACTCTCTAGCCACAGTAAGAGATAGTCATGAAGCATCCATGGGATAGGGAAAACAGCAATGGGGTTAGAATCAGGTGTCAGTTCACTACCCAATTTTACTTTTACTAAGGGGGCAATTCTGAGCCTTAGGTCCATTATCTGTAGATGTGGATGGTGATTGCATACTTCAACTGAGTATTCTATGAATTAAGCAAAATAACCTGTTACAAACTTCCCCAAACCAAGTTGGCTCATAATAAACTATAAAAAATAAAAACAACCCTTTGAATGGCTATTTGTTGATGATATGTTATGGGCCAGACTATCCAGAAAATGTAGGTATCAGTGAAATAATTTTAAATAAATCTCCTTTTTATTCTCATATCTAACAATGAGGAAAACTCCAAAATTTAAATATACAGATAGTATATTTACTATCTGTATATATATATTAAATATACTATCTGTATATTTAAATTTTGGAGTTTTCCTCATTGTTAGATGATTTCATTTAAAAGAAACGCAGAGCTAAAATTTAAATAGAAATTAATCTGCATCTATACTTTAATAAAACTAGCCAGCTAAAATGGAAATTATCCCCAGACAGGCCAACCATTTGAGTGACTGCTACTAATTAGGGTCCCACAAAGGAGTGACATGAGACTGACCACAACTCCCATTTGGGGGCTCATAGCCCCAGCTGACAGAGTGTGTTCTGTGTTATCCTCATAGTGCTCATCTTTTTGAAGGACCTGCTATCGTAAGCAAATTTAAAGGACTATATACCTAGCCTTTCCTACAAGTGGGGAATGATTTGTCCCACAAATATCAGTACTGAAATAGGCATGCAAATATGTTTCTCCTAGAAATATGTCATATTTGCTACAATTTTAGGGATGCCTATACAAAGTGACACTCTATGCATGAATAGTCATGACATCCTGCCACATGGTAAGAGTAAGACTTTTGGGTTCCACTGTCTCACATAAAAACAAATACTGCGTCTCACCCTGACCTTGAACATGAGTATTAAAATCAGCAGATCACTTACTCAAATTTATGTAAAAGAGGAACTGAGAACTCTGGGGGTTTTATGAGAAGACATATCTGCCTGCATTCCTTAGTTTGGATTTTGACTGGATAAAATTATAAGTTTAAGGAAAATTGACTGCCATGGACCAGTAGTTTTTACTCTTATTCTTTATTGTCAGTAAGCCAAAAAAGCTAGCCGGTCTTCCAAAAACATAAAGAGGCAGAGCTATAGAATAAGCAAGTGTGTCTGTGGGGCCTTCCTTTCCCTGTAAGTTAACCAATAGGCATGTTTCTGTAGCTCCTGAATATGTCTGGAAAGTTTTAGCCACAGATGTGCTCAAGGGGTTCCCCAAGCCTACCATTAAAAAGGAACCATCAGCCTTGGCAAGGGGTACACAAAAATTCTTAAACTTTCTGACTCTACTTTCTCTCCTTTTATCTCAAAAACTGATTGAGGAAAGGTCAGGGCAGAGGAGGAGATAACTTAGTACTTGTTTTGATGAGTATGGCAAAATAAAATAGCCATTTAAAGTCCCCAGTTTCAGGGCACCTGGGTGACTCAGTTGGTTAAGCAGCTGACTCTTGATTTCTACTCAGGTCATGACCTCGGGGTCATTGCTCTGTGCTCACGGGGCAGTCAACTTGAGATTCTCTACTCTCTGTCTCCTTCTGCCCTCCCCCTGCTCACACTCTCTCTTTATCTCTCAAATAAATAAATAAATCTTTAAAAAAAAATAAAATTCTCAGTCTCTCTAGCTTTAATCAAGTTTGAGAAAAACTGATTCTTATAATAGTTTAACACTTTCCACAAAGCCAGGGCTACCCATGCAAGAATGTTCTAATAGCTATTTCCAAAGACAAACATAAAGATCATCTAACAAGCTGACTCTGGATGTGAATTAATCACAAATAAAGACTTTAAATGCTATTTGTTAAAGGTTTTATACAAACTGAAAAAAAAAAAAAAAACACCATTAAATCCATTATACACATGTTGCACATTTGGTAGAATGGGACCGAAATACTGAGGTCTTCGTCTCTTCTGTCTCACCCCAGGCTCAGTATATTTTCATGAAAAATTCATGAGGGGCACCTCGGTGGCTCAGTAGGTTAAACGTCACACTCTTGATTTCAGCTCAGGTCATGATCTTAAGGTCATGAGATCTAACCAACATCTAGCTCCACATTCAGCACAGTCTACTCGACATTCTCTCTTCTCTTCCTCTGCCGCTCCCCCACTCTCTAATTAATTAAGATTCATGAAAAAAGACTTGTTTTAATGAACAAATTATATTTCATATTTCAGATTTACAATTATCAGATGACTTTTACTATGCATTTTTAGCATTTTTTTCACTTAATTAGCACAAATACCCTGCTATGTATTACACTTCATATTTTGCAAATAAGGAACTGGAGACTTGGAGCACTTAAGTACTTTGTACGGGCAAATAAATTCAAATATATTCAAATGGGGCACTGAGGGCAAATACACTCCAATAGAATTCTTTCTAATGCAGAGTCTCATGCTCTGGTGAAAACATCACCTTGCATTTCTAAAGAAGTAGGTAAGCTAATTTGAAAGATCCTCATAGTCATATCTTGCCCAAAAATTATTTGGTTATTTGAACATATCTTTGTTGATCAATAGGCAGTTAGAAGTTACTCTTACATTTCCCAGCAAAGAATTGGTCATTGCTGTATTGGAAATATGTGTTTCTCTCTCAAAGAGGAAATGCATCCTGGCAATCTAACATTCTAACCTGGAAAGGGCCAGAGTCAACAGTAAGGAAAGAATACACTGGCAGGATAAGCTGCCAGCAAACCAAATACCCTGCCAAAATAAAAAAAAAAAAATCTTATTTTGGTTGGCGTCTGGGTTTAAAACTGCCAAACAAGTAGGAGCAGCAAGATTAGTAGGTTGCATGAGTTTGAAAAAACCCATCAAAGCCACTATCACTTACATGATCAAACTTTTAATGTGTCTTTATAAACTAATATCAACTTTGATTATTATCAATAAGGGGAAATATGTCAAATATGTTTGCAAATTTTATGGCTCAATGCTTGATATTCTTAAATATATTATGGTTTGCTTAGAATCATAGGCTCATGACCATAGTAGGAACCTTAGGACTTATAACATTGAACCCTATCATTCACCAGAAGGAAAATCCACATCCTTGACAAGCGAAATAGCCAAAGATCACACCAACCTCAGAGCCACATCTTGAGTCCAAATATTATTTTGCCTAAAGTTAAGCAACTAGCTATTGACAGAAGTAAGCCTTGGGCTGCCTTTCTCTTTCTCCACATACCTTAGTATTTACCAGTCCAAAGGGACATAAAGAAATAAAATTATCTAAAGCAAAATAAGTAAGCTGATATACATAGATACCATTAAAAAAAATAGATATCTAAAGGAAAGAAAATGATGAAAAATATGTGGAAAAATTCTGTTTCGTTTTATTTTCTGATTTCTCTTTCATTTTCTTTCCCAGAAACTCTTAAAACCAACTGGGGGTAAATATCCATTACTTCATTTTGTCAAAGGCAGATAGTTAATGCTTAAATAATTGCTTTAAAATTGAGGCATGTCTCCACATTTCCCTCCAGAGACCTATTTGAAGAAAACCCAACTAAATACCTTTCTAAAAAGCCACCTCCTCTAATTTTAATAAGCACTAGACAATTTATAAAAATGATTTTGGTAGATAGCTTAAGGAGATTTTAACATTAACCTCACTAAATTGCAGGCATTTTATTGCAAATTTTATGCCATTTTCCGGGCAAGTAAAACTTTCCTGCTCTATAAGTATTTCAGTTTGTATAGCTCAGCTCTATTCTAGATTCTCATTATTGATAGTGTTTAAACAAGATGAAGAATAGGGTGATGGGATAAGGGAATCAGGAAAGAGGAAGAAGAAAAGATAGGGTGGAATTGCAAGAAATGAATCAACCAAAACCAAAGTTTTCATAAAATCCCAATGTTCAAGACAAATTTTGAAATGATTTGCTTTTGCCTCAGTGGCTTCCCATTGCTCAGGTGTTCAGTCCTGCAAGAAAATTAGATTGCTTAAATCTTGTGTTATCTTTGTAAGAAAACTCATGTAGACTTTAAGTTATATTTCCATATCTGAAAAACTGTCAGAAACAGCTCTTCCTCCTTTAACCTTTGTTTTCACCCATTTCTGCCACAAATTTAAAAAAAAAATAAGCATCATTTTCCAACCTTATATGATAATCCAGGGGAGAAACAGATACTATTAAATAGTTAACTAAAGGGTGTATAGTTAGTAAAAGAAGAATTCCCAGTTGGCTAGGCTAACCAAAAACAAAATGCTTCACCGCTCCTTAGCCAGACTAAATCCTTATGATTGACTGAATTTGTAAAATGACAAACTCCTTCTAGGTCTTCCTATATAAATAAATTAAGGTCAGAAGTGGTGATCTTACATAGACCCAGTCATAGTGGTTTATTAAATTTCTTAGTTCAGGGACGCCTGGGTGGCTCAGTTGGTTAAGCAGCTGCTTTCGGCTCAGGTCATGATCCCAGAGTCCTGGGATCGAGTCCCACGTTGGGCTCCTTGCTCGGCAGGGAGCCTGCTTCTCTCTCTGCCTCTGCCTGCCACTCTGTCTGCCTGTGCTCGCTCTCTCTCTAACAAATAAATAAATAAAATCTTAAATTTCTTAGTTCATTCTTCGTGTAATTATCACTGCTGCTGAAATTCCAGATCTTAAAGTAAATATAAACACATGTATTTGTGTACTCCACCCCCCCCCCACACACACAAAATAGCTTCCAGGCTTACAGTGTCTAATGCTGCACCTATCCTGAGTGCCTTTCAATGATGACTCATAAAAATGGCTCCCGTACTGTCACTAGTTTACAGAAATAAATGATCCTTAAGTTTTCGGTAGCTAAATAGATCACTTGCTTTTCTTATCTTGATTGGCCTCAAGCAATTAGAAAAATATGTGAAAGTTGAGGAAGGCAGTTTAGAGAGGTGAGCAATTGTCTGAAACATATTTTCCCCATTACCACAAAACACATTTTCCAAAATTATGGACAGAATATTACTCTTGTGGCATGTTTCTTGACAAAAAGCTTATGTAGTCAACAAATGGAGGAGATAAGGATTATTCTATTTTGCTTTTGGAGACTCGGTGTGTATTTGAAGTTTTTAGTTGAGTGTATTGTTTTTGTCAGAACTCCTGCTTTACTTCTTGATCCCCATAGCCAGTACTGGAGAAAGGAATCCTCCTGAGATGGGAAGGAACATTGACAGTTAAGTCTCCTTGCTTCCCTGACTAGTTCTATCACAGGAATGCACTAACTCAGCCACAGTAATTGGTCTAGGGGAGGGTATGTGACCCAGGATATGCAAATCCGAATCTTTCCTTGATTCTCAAATTCCTCATATCAGTGAGATCATGTGATAATTGTCTTTCTCTGATCGACTTATTTCGCTTAGCACAATACCCTCTAGTTCCATCCACATCATTGCAAATGGCAAGATTTGGGGTTTTTTGATGGGTACATATATATATATATATATGCGCCACATCTTCTTTATCCATTTGTCTGTTGAAGGACATCCAGGCTCTTTCCATAGTTTGACTATTGTGGACATCACTGCTATAAACATTGGGGTGCACGTGGCCCTCTGGATCACTACATTTATATCTTTAGGGTAATTACCCAGTAGGGCAATTGCTGGGACAACATTGGAGAGGGTATGTGCTATGGTGAGAAAAAAAATTAACTAATTAAAAACAAACAAACAAAAATGAAATATAAATATTTTAATAGGACAAACAGCACATCAAACCATAAAAAAAATAATTTTCCTTTGTAAGTTTTCTCACTAGAGTTTGGGTAAAAAGGTGTCATCTTTTTTGCTCTTGAGAATATAAGGCTATGAGCTTGGAGCTCTTGTCTAACTTGAGGAGAAGTCTGTCTCAGAATTTGAGACAACATGCAAAGGAAGAAGAGATGAAAGTCAGAAACATGGAAGACACAGGGGTTCATGTCTGTGGTTGTAGTTGTTCCAAAGCAATATGACACTGGCTCTTTAGTCGGGTTCCTGTTACTTGAAACCAAAGGTCCAAACTACAGTGCCACAGAGGAAATAACACTTGAGCTAGATCATTGCAAGAACGTTCAATATGCCCAGTCTTGATAGGTGGAAGGACATTCTAGGTATTGTTTTGCTTTGCCTTCCACTCATCTGCTTTTCAAAAAATGCAATGCAAGATATCGATACCAAGAAATAAACAACATCAAATTGAGTATGAATTACTAAAAGGTACAGGAGTTTTCTATTAGCTATGCATTTTCTGCTTTACATAAGGCAGCTGTTTTCAAACTGTGATAAGCAGACCCCCACATGTTGTATGGAGTGATGGGCTTGAGGAAGCAAAGGTACCAGTGTGAACATGGAGAAGGGAAGACTGGTAGTCTACTCCAGACGGTACAAATAAATAAGGTCAGAAATGCTAATCTTCCATAGACCCAGCACAGTGGTTTTTTAAATTTCTTAGTTCATCCTTTATGTAATTATCACAGCTTCTTAAATTCCAGATCTTTGAAAAAGGCATCCCTTTCCTTCCTACTTCAGTAATGAATTTCTACATATGATTGTTTCTTTTTTTTTTTTAAGATTTTTAAAATTTATTTGACTCAGAGAGAGAGAGACAGTGAGAGAGGGAATACAAGCAGGGGGAGTAGGAGAGGGAGAAGTAGGCTTCCCACTGAGCAGAGAGCCCGATACAGGTTTCAAGCTCAGGACCCTGGGATCATGACCTGACATGAAGGCAGATGCTTAACGACTGAGCCACCCAGGCACCCCTACATATGATTGTTTCTAAAGAAAGGTTATGCTGCTAAAAAATACATAAGAACTATCTGTAGGCATCTTCTCAGTTCTCAGAATACAGCCATGAGACATATTATCATCCTCATTTTATAGCTGAAGGTAGGTTTAAAGATTAAATAACATGCTCGGGGCGCCTGGGTGGCTCAGTGGGTTAAAGCCGCTGCCTTCGGCTCCAGTCATGATCCCAGGGTCGTGGGATCGAGCCCCACATCGGGCTCTCTGCTCTGCGGACAGCCTGCTTCCTCCTCTCTCTCTCTCTGCCTCTCTGCCTACTTGTGATCTCTGTCTGTCGGATAAATAAATTTAAATAAATAAATAAAATCTTAAAAAAAAAAAAAGATTAAATAACATGCTCAAGATTGCCTAGCCAATGAAAGGCAGAGGCAGGATTTGGACTTTGCTTTCTTTGCTTGGCCCCAGAGGCCTTACTCTTATCTGCCACACACCACTGTTCTCAGTATGTCCTTTGGCTCCTACCAGGACAGTGACCTGCTTACTGATCCTCAAGTTTGCCTCTTCATGCTGTGGAAACCAGAACAGCTGAAGACCAAGCACAAACCTGCAGTGCGATAGGTAGTCAGACTCCCTGTAACTGACTGGATGCAGCAAGAAATGGGCCAGAGCAGTTGTGGAGCACCACTCAAGTGGGAAAGAGAACCTTCTTGACCTAAGGTTTAAGTTCCTGCTCAGACTTCAGAAGAGTTTGTAAGGAAAATAGCGATCGGTTCTGGCTCTGCTCTTTCTGAGGCTGACAGAGGGAGGAGAAGCAGGGATTAACTAAGGTCGGGGGCCATCATGAAGGGAGGGTGATTGAGCAACTGAGTATTCCCAGTAATAGATGCCTAAAGTCCTAGGCACCTCTGGTGACGCAGCACTAGCCACTCAATGAAGGGGTCATTCGGCTGTGGCGTAACCTTATCTCCGGTTAAGCTTACAGTTGGCATTATCTGTGTTTGTCATGCCAACCTGAATAGAGACGTGTGGTTTTGTTCCTCTATCCGAGCTGACTTTTCACTCTCAGTCCCAGATAGACTTATATTCTTTCACTTCTCGAAGCTTGCTGCTATCCTAGCAGGAGTTCTGTTGAACTCAACACATTTCAACAGCGAACATCTACTGACACATACCTAATACACTGAGTGTTTATTAAGCATGCCTCTAGGCAGTGGGGAATCAACCATTTTGCCTTCCCAAAGCCCAGGGCAAATCATAAGAGTGAAAGACAAATTGGAGGATATCTGGATAGAACCGTGAAATAAGTACCTTTAAAAAAAAATTTTTTTTTTATTTTTAAATCATCTCTACACCTAATGTAAAGCTCGAACTCACAACCCTGAGATCAAGAGTCACATGCTCTACTGACTGAGCCAGCCAGGCACCCCAATAAATGCCTTTTTGATATGTGGGGTTTTTTTAAAGATTTTTTTTTTTTTTGAGAGAGAGAAGCAGACCCTCTGCTGAGCAGGAAGCCTGATATGGGGCTCCATCCCAGGACCTAAGGATCATGACTTGAGCTGAAGGCAGACGTTTAACTGACTGAGCCACCCAGGCACCCCTGATATGTGTTTTTAATATCATCTCTCCGATGGGGGGGAAAAATGATTTCCTGAGGAAAAGCATTAATGGGAATGGGCAACCCTCTTCCTTTCCCCAGGTCCCTAAAAGTTAGAGAGATTGTGCAACAGAGAGGATATAAAATGTAAAGAAATACCAAGGGTTCCACTACAGGTCACGTGGTCTCCTTTGCTTTCTTCCTTAAAACTTAACCCCTTTTCTACCCTTTCACTATCTCTCCCATCTTCTGCTCTTCATCAGAAAAGGCTCAAGGGGCCGCCTGGGTGGCTCAGTGGGTTAAGCCTCTGCCTTTGGCTCGGGTCATGGTCCCAGGGTCCTGGGATGGAGCCCCGCATGGGGCTCTCTGCTCAGCAGGGAGCCTGCTTCCCTTCCTCTCTCTCTGCCTGCTTCTCTGCCTACTTGTCATCTCTGTCTATCAAATAAATAAATAAAATCTTTAAAAAAAAAAGAAAAAAGAAAAGGCTCAGGGCTTATAACTGGAAGAATTATTTAAAACATTATGGGTCAAGTACTCACTATATACTGCACTTGGTATTTATCAACACAGCTGAAAATACAATTTAGATATATTCCTTGTCCTGAAGTTGTTCAGAACCTAGAGATATTAATAGGTGTGAACACAAAACGTGACGCCACAAGAAGACACTTCTCTGTCTTATGGCATCATCAGCAGTAGCTATTTGGATTGGATGCTGGTGTCCAAATTTAAGCATCAGAAAAGAGATTTGTATTAAAAACTGACTAGAATGGTTCTCTGCTTATCATAAAATTTTCAAAGATTGTTAAGCACTGTTTAACTTTTAGTTGGAATTTCCCTTCTCAATGTATAACTCTCTCCAGCGGGAATCCGTGGTGAAGGAAATAATAAATCAGGGTAGTTGAGGTTAAAAAAAAAATTCAATGCAAAAGATATAGTACTCTAAATAGGCATTACCAGGATGCCTGGGTGGCTCAGTTGGTTAAGCGGCTGCCTTCAGCTCAGGTCATGATCCCAGCGTCCTGGGATCGAGTCCCACATCGGGCTCCTTGCTCGGCAGGGAGCCTGCTTCTCCCTCTGCCTCTGCCTGCCTCTCTGTCTGCCTGTGCTCGCACTCTCTCTCTCTCTCTAACAAATAAATTTAAAAAATAATAATAATAAATAGGCATTACCTTTGTTCTGATCGGGAAAAATGATTCAAGACTGATGACTTGTTCATGTTTGACATGCAGTAAATATGTGAGAGCAAAATATGTCTACTGCATACCGTATAATTACTGACATTATACTTGATAGCAGTATTATGATATACATTTTGTTAGATATAAAACCAATATATATTGAAAATGCTTCAAGAATATAGGGATCCCACGTTTAAAATGACTTTAAATAGTAATTCAGTCAGGTCTCTAATTTGGGCTTGGAATGTGAAAGAGAATTGAAGATGAAGACCACAATTACATAAGCTTGAGCCCTTAGAGAAATTAAATATAACACACATAAACATGAAGAGTTTATTTAAAATAAATCAAATATCCTGATGTTGAAGCCACAAATTATGAAATTGGGTTTGGTTTTCAGACTAACACCAAAACTTCAAAATGGCATCCACAATTGACTAAACTTCTTTCTGCAGCCACAGTTTGTATGAGCCAACCCACACATTCAGGCAAGTACATGAATGTGTATCCGCCCCTGATGTAATTTGTGGTCAGAGGACAGAGCAATGCACAGACCCTGTAGTCATTCTCAGACAAAAGTCGTCAGGACAGATCATTGAACTTAGGTCAGACTTTGAAAACTAATCTTTTTCTGTGTGATTGAGGTTGATTATTGGTCACCTTATCGGAATAAAATAACATGTGGGCTGTGGCATATTTTAAAAATATCCATGTAGAAAAAGAGAATGAAAAAATACTGTGTGAATACAAAGACTCTTTTTGAAACAGCTTAGGTGTTGTGCTTCCTCGTAGGTCATTAATTTTTTTTCTGTGCCTTTGTAAGGGTGGAATGGAGCGTCCTTATGCGTTTCTAGAACTGGTCCTTTTCCAAAGCCGTCGGCACCAAGTGCCAAAAAGATAGTCTGGCGTTTGGAACCTGGTGGACAGGCGATGGACTCCTGGCTCTGCCCTCTACTGGCCATTGGCTTTAAGCGAGTCATCTTACCGGAATGGGAGTTATGTAATCTATAAAATCAGGATAGTAAGAGCCACCATCATTGTTTATTGGGTTGGTGTCATAATGCATATGAAAGGCCAGCAGAGTGTCTGTCTCATGCCTGTAGAACAGTAAGTAGTAGCTTCCATAGTCGCTGTTGGTGTTACCATTGCTCTTCCTAACGTTCTTAGGCAGCAGTGGTATTCGTGCTCTACTGGAGGGCCGTTTATATTGCCCTTGTTGTTCTGTCTTCACTTTTCCACCCTCACTGTGCTGCCAATTTCTTTATCTGGTTCTGATCATACTTCTGTTATGTTTCCATGCAGCACTCAGCGCTGCTGACAGGGCACTAGTGAGATACCGGCATGCGGATAGATACGATCATCTTTCCCCTTGGGGAACAGGAATGTGCTTTTAATGACTGGAGATGCAAGAGAAATGCCCTGACTCTTCCCAGTATAAGAGGAACATTCCAAAGGGCTCTTGGGGGCCACTGTTAACATGGTAGATAATAAGGTTTTAAGGTTTCAAATTAACTTCTACAACTTGACACAGATCTATTATATTTACGAGCTGTTGATTATATTTTTTAGCTCAGCATTCGTGCCAGCAGTGTGTTCATTAAAGGAAGCCTAAGAGATGTGGGGAGTAGAAAGGAAGAGTGTGCCTTCTTGATCCCATTTTTTAGCCTTTTCTCAAGAATTCCAGTGTCGGCAAGACCTGCAGCCATAAACTTGACCACAGGAGGAGCCCTTCTAGCTGGAATTAGCCCAAGATGTAATATAGTCCATAGCACATTACATCATATTTAATTTTAATTCATAACATAGTATCTGAGGATAATTTTTCCTTAGATAAAAATTTGAAGAGATTATTTACTATTATCAACAATATCAACAATATATTCCTCAAATCATTGTGTATAAGCACCTAAATGCCTTAAAACCATTGGATATTTAATTTTGCAAAATCTATCCAGTATACCCATGATATTTTTATCCCAGGTAACATTATTAGTATCTTTAGCATATCTTTTTATCTTATTTTTTAACACCTTACATATGTGGGGTTTTTTTCCATTTGTTTTTTTGCTTATTTACATATGTTTCTTGACAACACCTTCTGGTAGGAAAACATAAACATTTGTGATTTTATCAGAAATGATTTATAGGAGCATGTTATAGAAACAGCCACTTGCTCTCATGCATGAAATTCTTGATCAAATGTTTTTGTTTTCTTATTAAATCACTGACATACAGAGAATTTATTATTTGTTTTTAAAGGAACCATTTGTTTTTCAGGCCTGCATACTCTGGCTTTCTCCAAAGCAGGGTAAATGAGAAATAGTGTCATTCTCAATGAAATAATATGCACGTTTTTGGTTTACTCTGCAGGCGTGTCTGCCCTATCACCAAGTCTTCTTGGCTTCCTGCTGCCTGCCCTTGGCATCGTTGTCTACTTGGCAATCTGAATGTGATGTGACAGCTGCTGTTCCCGGCCCAGCTCAGAGGACATCTCCATCCCTATGATGACTACAGTTCTTTCCAATTCCTGTGGCTCCGCCCAAAGCCAAATGAATTACACTTTAACAAACTATCCAACTGATTTACAACACACGTCATGACTGAGGCATTCAGGAACCCTTTCATTCAAAAGAATAAACTTTTAAATGGATATAAAATAATTTTTAACTCGTTCCAATATGCCTTATAAACCACTTAACCTGATTCTGTGACAGTTGCATGATTTAATCCAATGGGACAAGTTACAGTGTTCAATACTATAGGCTGTAGAGTGAAAGTAAAAATCACCGTACACAGGTGCTTTAAACTTAATAACAAGTTGTGAAATATAATAGAGGTTGAAATGTTGATTGTATGTGGTAAATGTAAAAGTAATACAGTCTCTTGTACTATTCTCTGTTTCGGGTCCTGCATATTTTTGAATGGCCCCTATCATTCATGACATTTTGAGTTGTCTTAACAAAAGATAGAGTATAACTGAAACATTTTGACATAAATTCCATGACCAAATCATTTTACTGAATGACTTAAAAGATTCTGAATATTGAACACCAATTCTAGAACTTGTTATCAGTATTCTTATTTTGGAAGAAAGTAATTTTCTAAATATTTGGTTTTCAGAATCAGTAATACTTTTAAGTTAGTTGTTTAGTAGTAAAGTTAACATACCATTACCATATGAAGATTTTTCTTTACTTTGATACTGTGTTCTGATGGTATTTTATGCTTTCCTTGTCATCAATTTCAAACCTCAAAAATCACAGCTCTTATCTAGAGTGTCATCCTATTGCTGTATTTATTCATACGTGGGATGATGAATTTTGAAAAGTAGAGTGCTTCCATTTTTTAATTGAGATGTGACAGTCTTTACACAGCTAGGAATAAATGACAGTTCAGTGAATATCAGTGTGATCTAATAATATTGTAGTATCTTTGGTTTTGTGTTTCATTTCTAAGTAAAACCTTGCATTATTGAAGATCTCAAGAAACCACCTGGAGGTCAGAAAAAAAACACAATATACCTTATTTTTTTAAATTTAGTTTTAAGGTCATTTCCCACTTCAATGCAATACTGAAAACTGGCTAAAAATACCAAATCAATATATTGCTAATGGTACCTTGAAAGTATGCATACTGGAAGGCCAGGAGGAGACAAGGAATGTGTCTGTCCAATGGTGTCTCCCAAGCGTTGGTGCTTTAGGTTTTTTTAAGTTGTAAAAAGGAAGACGCACATTTCTTCATTCTCCATAGTGTGCAAGCAAATGTATTTGAGTGTGGATGTGAAAGAAATGGAGTAATAAAGAATTAGCTGGCTCATGAAATAGTGCAATGTCTGATGATTCAGGAGGTGTAATCCTATTTTATTAGCACAACCTTGCTAGCTAATTAGAGATAGAGTTTATCTTTTTAGAAAGGATACCTTATAGGTTCATAAAAAAAGTATTTACAGGAAGCAAAATAGATCTATTACTACTTTACCCCCCTTTCTTTAATTTGTATAATTTTTGTACTATATATCTATGTGTAAATGTTTAGAGTTTTCATTATGAAAATATCAATAAATATTTCATTAGTTTACATTCAACTCTTTGTTATAAGATGAAACTTTTTAAAAATAAGTGAAATGGATGATTTCCCAGTGGAAGTATGTCAACAGTCTTAAAATCATTACCAGATTTCATAAAATACTTAATTATTTGAAAAGGAAACAATATCTCTTCATACCTTAGGGAAACGAATATGCTGTAAGCCTTCTGTACAAATGTTTGTGTTTTCATTGTTACACTTTGGGGTTTTCCTTTTGCAATGTGACCCATGTTGGGCATTTTTATATAATCGACAACAACTAAATCTTTTGCCAAATGCATGCTCGCCTTTTATTTTCTAATGTAGTGCAATAAAGAGCAAACCTGGCTAGATTTTGCATGAAATGGTTCTGAAAGGTAAGAAGAAAACAGACTTTGAAGGTTGGTTGTTTAATTTTAAATTCGTGATGGAGATAAGGTAGATTAAAATCTCTCATACACTGATAACTCAAGCTTTTCATTTCCTCATACAATTGTACAAATTTGACTGGGACCATCAGTTTTCAACTGTTGTCAAACTAACTAATGTATCATCTGCTTAAGACGCAAGATTCTTGATTAAACTTTATATAGATATAGACATATCTGTTGTTCCTTTGTATTTCAGGAAAGGTGATAGTAATTTTATTTGATACTGATAAATATTGAATTGATTTTTTTTAGTTTTTTTTTTATCATTTTTTCAATGAGTAGTATAGGACTGTGCTTTGTCCTTTTTATGAATGAAAACAAATTATAAAGAAATAAATGTCTTACTGTTACCCAAGAAATAATAACTGTCCTTTCAATTTACCTAAATTTGAAAATTCATTTTTAGAAGGTTTCTTTATAAGTTCAATAGCGCAGAATAAATATTACTTCTTAAGCAACAGTTAATTGTTTGAAAGGTTCTGCAAAAAATATACACAGAGATGTAAAGAGACACACACGTGAGCTTGCCTCTACGCACATGTGAACACACACCAGCGTTATTTCATTGAAATAAGATTACCTGGTAGAAAACTTCAGTTTTGGAGATCTCAGTAAATATCATTCAATCTAATGCTAGCACTAAAGCAAACTGCTAAATGCTCAAGAAGCAGGAGAAGGAGAAGAAGCAGCAGCAGCAGCTAGTTCAACCCTGAAGGAGCTGGTTTTCTAATAGAGGAATTCACATAAGACCATGACTCTATAGCAGGTAAAGCCTTCCCTGAATCCTGATTTGGACTAAGCCCAAAGTTCTGAATCCCAGGGCTCCCTGTGTTCTGCCTTACGATCTTCCGTGATCTGATTATGATTTCTTTTTGGCATTCCAACCTCCCTTCCTGTTCCATGAGACTAGCTTCCACCCTGGATCCTGGTTTCCCTTTTGGACCCTGATTCTGTTTCTTGACCCTAAGGATTAGATTACTTCCATTCTAATATTTTGCTTTTGGTATTTGACCTTGGATTGACCCTAGCTCTAATTCCATGGGCTTGGGGAAATCAAAGCTTCTTTCTGTGAGAGCGTTTTCCATGTTAGTTGTTCTCAAACCTGGTTGCCTATCAGGATCACCTGGAGAATTTGAAAAAATAAAATAGAGTCTCTGGGTCCCAGTCCAGACTTACCAAATCAGAGTTTGGAAAATGAGGAACAGGAATCTATCATTTTAGGTTGTTTAGGAGTGTCTGGTAGGGATTCAGATTTGAGAATCAAAGACTTTTATGATTACTACAAACTATATTAGCTGATCTTTTTAACCAAGTCAACAAGAGCAACATCATGTGTACATACTTTAAGGATCTCTTAAGGAAAAAAAATACATTTTCTTGGCCTCTCTGAAATGCTAATTTACTGATGACCGAATTTCTTATCTTTTAGTACATATCTTAAGTATCAAAATGCTGTATACACTTTTAGTCTAATAAAAATATCCCAATTTATTTATATCTGAAATCCAAGCAGCAGACTGAAATGTACTTTAGATTTCTTCTCCAAAGGAATGTGGAGTTCCTTTACTTTTTTTTTTCATGTCACTTGGTGACTTAATTAAATCTTAATACTTAATTTCCTGAGTCTATAATCTTCTGAAGGTTGTTAATAAAAAGATTGATGAAAGGTGTCCCCTCCACAACTTGAACTTTTTTTTTTTAGAATAGAAACAAAGTGGTTTTAGATGAGATGACTTTAAAATTAGTTGATGGGAGGCCAAGATTACATTTCCACATTTTTATAATATCTTAAAAACAGATTTCACTTTTTAGTCACTAATAACAAATTTGATATGTGGGGTAACATGTAGCAGTGCCTATGATGCTATTGTGAATTTGGTGGTAGAATTGAGTCAAGCTCATCCTAAGGCAAAATTGTGAGATGAAGGAACTGGGTCTTCACTTAGCCTATCTCCTCAGTAAGGCCCCTTTGTTTTGATAGAAGCTGCCTTGAAAATAGTGCTGAATACCTCATTAGTTTAGTTATAATAATTTCCTAGGGCTGTCATAACAAATGACCACAATTATGTGGCTTCAAACAACAGAAATCTATTCTCTCATACTTCTGGAAGCTGCAAGTTTGAAATCAAGGTGCTGGCACGGTTGGCTCTGAGGGAGAATCTGTTCTGTGCCTTTCTCCTAGTTTCTCACAGTTGCAGGCAATCCTTGGCATTCCTTGGCTTACGGCTGCATCTTGCCATCTCTGCTTCCATTGGCAACTGGAGTTCTCCTTGAGTGTTTTTGTGTCCAGATTTCTTTCTTCTTCTAAGGGTGTTAGCCATGGGATTAGGTCCACACCCTAATCCAGTGTGCCCTCATCTGAACTCGATGACATCTGCAAAGTCCCTATTTCCGAATAAGACCACAGTCACAGATTTCAGGTAGATATAAATCTTAGGAGCGTGTTATTCAACCCTGTATTCTTCTCCTTTCCCCTTTTTAAAACCTGTATATGCTCCACTCACACTAATGAGGATATGATTGAAATGCTGCCATAAGCATACTTTCAGAAAACATTCGTGTTGACAACATACAACAAAGTAAGTTAATCTCAGATGCATTGTGTTAAGTGAAAGAAGTCATCTTCAAAAGGTTTGTATGATTCCATCTATATGAATTCTGGGAAAAGTGAAACTCCGGGGACAGAGAACAGGTCCCTAGTTGCCAGGCAGCAAGAGTAGAGAGAGAATCTGACTACTTAGGAATAGCGTCAGGGAACTCTTAGAGGTGATGGAAATAGTGGGAGGGACCCAAATCTATGCATTCGTCAAAACTCATAAAACTCTACAGCATATAAGTTTTACCATATGGACATTTTTTTAGAACTTTCAAAAATGCAGTTATGAAAGGATTATGGCCATTGGATAGACTTATGATCAAATTCTAACTCTATCTGTTATTACTCGTGAGACTTTGGACAAATAATGTGGTATTTGGAGGCAAAGTTTCCTCTTCCGCCAAATGAGGATAACACTCCTCAGACATTCGTAATTCTTTCGATTCAACTGATAGACACTCAACTCAAATAAACAGAAGGGGATAAAAGGAATTTATTGGCTCAAATAGTGGGACCTACAAGATGGACTTGCTATAAGGCCTTAGATAATGTTCCCAGGGAACACTCTCCATCGGTTGATTCTGCATCTCTGCATATGCTTCTAATCTCAGGGCAGGAATCCTGGGTGCTGACCATTTTCGCCCTGATCAGTGGTCCAAAAGGAATAGAGACTCTTTCTGACATTTCCAAATCTCATTAAAGACTCAGACTCTCCCCGGGAGTTTGGTGTATTTTATTTAGCCATCTTGGGCCTCCTGTCTACCCTTCTGGATCACTGGAAGGTGGCAAATACACGGTGACACAAGTGGGAAGACCAGGACCACATGTGGTGAAGAAAGGTCAGCAAGTGCCACCACCAGGAGAATGTTGTATAGTAAAAATGTTTTCCTCTCCACTTCTTCCTCTTAAAGTTCTAGCCAATTTATACAAATTTAAAAAGATAATAGGGGGCACCTGGGTGGCTCAGTGGGTTAAAGCCTCTGCCTTCAGCTCAGGTGGTGATCCCAGGGTCCTGGGATGGAGACCTACATTGGGCTCTCTGCTCAGAGGGGAGCCTGCTTCCTCCTCTCTCTCTGCCTGCCTCCCTGCCTACTTGTGATCTCTGTCTGTCAAATAAATAAATAAAATCTTTTTTAAAAAAATAGACTTGGGGTGCCTGGGTGGCTCAGTGGTTTAAGCCTCTGCCTTTGGCTCGGGTCATGATCTCAGGGTCCTGGGATCGAGCCCCACATCGGGCTCTCTGCTCAGTGGGGAGGCTGCTTCCCCCCCCCCCCCCCCTGTTTGTGCCCTCTCTCTGTCAAATTAATAAATAAAATCTTTTTTAAAAAATAGACTTAAAATACCCGACATATAATAAATGCCCAACAAATCTTAAGTCTTCCTTCCCACCATTACTTTTCAATGGATACATGCAGTTTAGCAAGAGGACTTCTAAAACTCCTAGCTCGGGGGACTGCATAGCTCTCCTTATAGCGAGCACAGAGCTTCACAGCATGATCCGCTCAAAGTTACTTCCTCCCTGATCAGGTGGAGCTGATTTAGCTGAACTGAGTGCCATAGCAGAGTGAATAGGAGAAAAGGCCCGTGGGCACGGAAATCTTCCTTTTATTACATTTTAAATGTATACCATTCCCAATGATGAAAGTGAAGGGTCACCATTGCCAAGTGGTCTCACACTTTTTTCATTATTGCTAAGAAAAAATGATGCATATAGGTACACACTCCCAAGGGATTTCAGAACTTCATTGGAAAAGTTTAGCCACACAGGCAATCAATCCAATTCATTTATGGGAAGGGGCATGCCGTAATTAAGTACTAAAGACACCCACAGCATTTTAATTGAACTATGGTATTTATTGCCACCACAATGCTACAGAAATACACCCACAATCCTTCAGTGGCATATAGCAATAAATATTAATTGCTCACACATCTGGGTCAGCAGTGGGTCAGGGATGTGGCTTTGCTACTGTGAACTGGGCTTTCTCATGTGCTTGAGGCCAGCTCTCAGCTGTTAGAGATTGCCTACAGTGGGGACTTATGGGCAAGTTGGTGCTGCCCCACTTTTCCCTCATCCTTCAGTCATCTAGTTCTTGCATGAGGAAGTTAGCAAAAGGACATAGAAAAACCCAGGTGAGAAAGGATGGTGGCCTGAAATCCACCATCAGATTTTAAAGGTACTTAATTGACCAAATTAAGAGAACTCATGAGTCGATTGGGTATAGTGAGTAAAAGAAATGAAAAAAGTTAAGTGGCATTTACTGGTTTCCGGTTTAGCTGTTTTTCTTACAAATTAACCGATGCTTTCCAATAGTTTCAGAAATGGTTGTGAGTGCTTTCAGATATCTGCATTGGATTTTCATAACAGCATTTATATTATACTTATATTGCTTAAACCCATGACTAGCAAAAATAATAAAATGTCTGGAGGAGGACAGAATAATGCATTGTATAGGCCGCTGAAATAAAGTAAAATTATAAAATATCTTCATAAAGCTAAAACGACTGGCTTAAGGAAGCAGAACTCAATCAGATTGCTCAAAAGTTCCTCTACTTTTTTGTGCTTTATAGATGATGAGACTTCAGACCCCTTTTGAGAACATGGTCAAATTGATATTTTTTAATGGGATAAATTAACACCTCCCTCCTCAATCTGCTGTGTTCAAAAAACATTGATCGATTGATTAACTGCTTGCGTATTTGCTATTTCCAGAGTCAGATATTGGGAAGACAACTGCTGGTACCATGTGATTTGAGAATTGCCAAAAGGACCATCTGTCTGACAGATTTTAGATTTTTATATTATTATCTCTTTTGGCCTTGTGTCCTGAAATTCGAGGAAAGCACAGCTGAAACCAAACAAGTCAACCAAACAATCACAAGTTATCCAGGGGACTATAATTATTATTAAAATGTTGCCTAAATATACACAACATAAAATTAGTTATAAACTTGTTGTCCTTATAACTCATCCCAAAGCAAGCTTAAAATTAGACAAAGCTGCAAGGCTAGCAATATTGAAATTAATCATTGATTTAATATGATCATGGATGTTGCTTTGTCAAAATTAATTTGCCGCTCACAGCCCTGTACCAGATGACTGAATTCTCCTATCGCATCTCAATCCTAATTACTGTGAAACCTTTTGGTCAGTGATGCTGACATTTGGGTATCACTTAGTGCACACTCATCACTTACCATGGATGGAGTACACATCTCTTTACTTCTTATTAGCCAACGACAATAAAGTAGTGCTACTTGACACCAATACAACACGAACTCCAGGACCAAAATGATGGGAATCAGTAAGCTCTTCAGGGGTCATTGAGAAGGTCAGAACACACTTATGTTATTTTTTAAGATACCATCCAAAGGTAATCATCAAATGATCAAGAGTTTTAAATTGTCCTTGAGAAGTCTCAGAATTTGTAAGAAGCAGCTTCTTTGAACAGGCTCAGGTCGAGAAACATGACTTAAGACTCGAGAGGCAAGAGTTAAATGCAAATATTATGTGTCAAGAATAGCACACCACATTTTTTTACACCCTACCTTGAAATAATCTGAGAAGCTTACAGCTTTAAAAAAGTGGAAAGACAATCCTTTTTGGCTAGGAAATGGTTATACATAAAGCTTTTGTGGTCCTGATAAGAAGTATTAGAAGGCACTAGGTAACAGTCCAAAGTGGCCGTGATACAGAAGAAAAAATGAAATGATTGGTTCTGATGAAGAACATAAAGCAAAACTTGAATACTTAAAACATTTAGTTTGCGGCATTTGTAAATATTATAGATGCAGCTCTATTCTATTCACTTCAGCTCTGCTCCTGTGGAATTAAAGTACTCAGGACAGTAAAGAGGCAGAATTCTAAAATAAACAGTTTCAGTCTCCAGAGAGATTATTTATCCTGCTAACTGAGCAAACCAGCTCTCAAAAAAGATTTACTGATTGGCATTTAAGAGACACTATTGATTTTACATATTCATGACTTTCTCTGATTTGAGCAGAAATGCCTATTTTTTCTTTAAATAATTCTATTTTGGAATGTATATTTTAGAAATCACTAATCGGTTATGAAATGGAATATTCTAAGCAATTCAGTTTGCGAAGGATTTTACCATTCGAAAAATCTTGGGAAATACAGGAGCTCTGTGAAAAAAAATAATTTACTAGGAGTCTTAAACCATAAATTTGAGTGTCAGACCTAGTGATGTTGAGTTGGCTACATGAGTTTTATGGGTTTAACCTTTATTCACTGTAATAAGAAGAGGTTGGCACAAATAATCACTAGCTCAACCTCTCTGTCATTAAATGATGCAGATGAAGAAATTTTAATCTGCATCCTAAAATATTAATATTGAACAAAAGAGAAAAACGTTATTTCTTCTTTTAATTATTCAGTTGGATTTCACATATAAAGAGTATTTCCATCTCACCCTGAATGTGCTTGATCCATACAGTCTGTGTGCTAAGCCCTACTTGACAAACAATTTAGTTCTGGGCTTCAATTGCAGAACAGAAGAAAAACACACACTATTATTATAATACTGTTTTTATTATCCCAGTTTTTGAAAAAAAAACCATCATTCTGGTCTCTCTTATTGCCACCCCCCAAGGAAAGAATCTATCCCCAGGATTTACAATGAATGTATTTTTCTGTTTATTTAGCATAATCAAGCACTCCTCAGCCAGAGAAATTATACCTCAAGGCTACTGCAGAACTGTACAAAAATCTCAGTTCATTAATGATCAAAAAAAGAATGTGACCTTTCCAAGGCCCTAAAATAGTTTCTCACTCAGAATCTGTTTGAGTTTCTTGTTTTTTCTTCCTTTCTTTTCCCTTACTTCTTCTTCTTTTTTATATATATATATATTTTTTTTAATTTAAGCTTTATTTAAACATATAATGTAACCCCACCACCCTCTCCCAACCCCTCTCCCCCCCCACCCCCCTCAGTTTGTTTTATGACATTAAGAGTCTCTTTTGGTTTGTCTCCCTCCCAATCCCATCTTGTTTCATTTTTACTTTTCCTAATCAAAACCACAATGAGATACCACCTCACACCAGTCAGAATGGCTAAAATGAACAAGTCAGGAAATGACAGATGCTGGCGAGGATGTGGAGAAAGGGGAACCCTCCTACACTGTTGGTGGGAATGCAAGCTGGTGCAACCACTCTGGAAAACAGCATGGAGGTTCCTCAAAAAATTGAAAATAGAGCTACCTTATGACTCAGCAATTGCACTACTGGGTATTTACCCTAAAGATACAAATGTAGTG
This sequence comes from Taxidea taxus jeffersonii, assembly GCA_003697995.1. Lineage (NCBI taxonomy): Eukaryota > Metazoa > Chordata > Mammalia > Carnivora > Mustelidae > Taxidea > Taxidea taxus. The sequence goes on along the minus strand of RCUC01169204.1, from coordinate 90,017 downwards.
ATCCAAAGGGGCACGTGTACCCGAATGTTTATAGCAGCAATGTCTTCTTTTTTTTAACTTCCAATTAATCTAACAAGTTTGTACCAGGGATGACTCTTCAAGACAAGCAGAACCAACTTGGTTAGATCTCCTTTTCTTCCCATGACACGGTCTGTCGCCAGGCACTCAGGAAAATTTGGTTTGGGTGACCACACTAGAGAGGCATAAAATGCCAGGGGGGTGGACAAACCCCAAATCAGAGTTGCTTCACACCTTTGTACCCAAAGTAGCGAAAGGAAGCTCTCTGATCTCCAGCCTGGTCCATCTGTTTCTACATTAGGCTGTCCTTCAGTTTTGGTTCCTGAGTAGCTAATCCCTTTTTGATCATTCTTTAGAATCTGCTATGGGAAATGTCATCTTGTCAATTATTCCTTGGATTGCTTTCATTTACCCAAATCTTCTGATAATACTTCTAAAGTATTTAGGGTTCTGGAGAGTTCCTATGGGACTTCTATAACTGTAAATATGTGATTTAAGTACATAGTCACTAAAAAAAAAAAAAAAAAAACTAAACCAGAAAATCCTGCAATTAAAGATGAGAGGTTAGACTCTTCTGGTTCATGAAGCAGATCCATAAAATCAGGAGAGAGTGGAGAGGTAAGTAATGGAAACCATACACTTCTCATGAGCCGAAGGACACTTAGTGCCACACTTGAATATTGGAATGCAAACCATTTTAAAGTCATTAAAATATATTTTCTCATTAATTATTTAAAGAATCTACCAGATTTGGTTTGATTTGGTTGGATTTTTAGTCATTATCTATGAGAAGTTGATTCAAAAGTTTTAGAACAGATATGAAGGTACATACAGACTTATTTTAGTTTTTTTTAAGATTTTATTTATTTATTTGACAGACAGAACTCACAAGTAGGTGGAGAGGCAGGCAGAGAGAGAGGGGGAAGCAGGCTCCCTGCTGAGCAGAGAGCCCAATGCAGGGCTTGATCCCAGCACCCTGGGACCATGACCTGAGCTGAAGGCAGAGGCTTTAACCCACTGAGCCACCCAGGCGCCCCTTATTTTAGTTTTCATAGTGAATTTCTGTTTATCTTCTCCTACAACCAGTGGTATCCAGGAAATAAACACTTGTAGGCCACATGTAATATAATCGCTCATTAGATGATTTCTAATGCACAATCTCTTAGGTGGTAAAATTGCTATTGCTTTATTCCCTTTGATAACAATATGAGTTTCCTATGGCTGCTCTAACAAATTACCCGAGCTTGGTGGCTTAAAAAAAAAAAACGGAAATTTATCCTCTCAAGTTCTGGAGGCCAGAAGTCCTAAATCAGTATCAGTGAACTGAAATCACAGCCCTGCCAGGGCTATCTTCTCTCTGGTGGTTCTAAGAGAGAATTGTTCCTTGCCTTTCCAGTTCGGTAGCTGATTGTATTCCTTGGCTTTTGTCCTTATCACTCCAGTCTCTGCCTCCAATGATTCCACCACCTCTCCTCTTCTGTATGTAGTTAAATCTCCTTCTACCTCCATCTTGTAAGGACATATGTGATTGTATTGAAGGCCCACTTTGCCATATAAATTGACATATGCAAATGCAAATTTGGATTACAGAGTTTAGGATCTGAGATTTTGGGGGGCCATTATTCAGCCTACTACAAAAACCACTTATGCTTCAATTTATGCTTCTCTTCTGGGAGTGATAACTCCAATAAATAAATCACCAGAACAACTTGGGTTTAATACAGTTAATACTTTGTTTTAGTATTTGGAATAACAAAATCTTTAAAAGGTTATACCATACTATAAATTATTTGGTAAGCTTTTAAACTGTTTTGAAAAGATGTTTCCTAGAGATGCAGTTTTGCAAAATTATTGTTAACATGTATTTTACTCCTGAGCCAGAATATTTACAACCTAACTTTTCCCAGGTAATCAACCTCAAGGACTATTTTATTCTCACTTTTCCCCAGTTCTTCTGAACATAGGAGAAATAAAATACAAAACTTTCCTCTTTGTTAAGGATACTAAGAAGGTACCTTAAATCTGAATACAAACATTAAGAGGAGATATGGGGAAAACAAAACAAAACAACAACAACAACAAAAACCAGGAAGAAATGAAGTGAGAATTGATTGAATTTAGCAAAGAAACAGAAGAAAATGACAAAAATCATATCATAGATGAAGAATAAATTACAATATAGGGTGAAGGTAGAACAGAGTCTACTAAAAATTATGAATAAGTAAAAGTAATTGAAGGAAAGCAGAAGAATAACCAAAAGCATGCAAATGAGATGAAGAAAAAAATAAAAGGCATCAAAAGAAAAGTACTGTCAGTGAAGTGGCTAAAATGGAAAACAAAGAATATTCAACATACATACAGCTGGTGTCTCTGCAGAAGAAAATTAAAACCATATAATAGAATTAATATATAAACTGTAACACAAAGTTTTCAGAAATAAAGAAAATCTAAATCTTGCATCGAAAACACACAGCATGTACAGAAAATGGACTAGGATTGACCAACTCCAAGACAAAATCTGGTGAAAAATACTGAACTTTATAGGTGAAGAAAACAATCCTCAGCACTTTCTCTTAAGGAATTAACCTACAAAGAAAAGAGGATTAGACTAGCATCAGTCTTCTCTGAAACAAAGTACAAAGACAACAGCCACATTTCAAGAAATGTTTGAAAAGAAAATACTTTCACTGTCATTTAGATTAAATATTTCAAACTTTTGTTGTGATTTCTTTGAACTATGAGTTACTTAAAAATGATTTGTTCAATTTCCAAACTTGTAAAGTTTTTAAGTATCTTTTTAAAATTGATATTAACTTATGATTGCAGTGGTCTCTATTGATTTCAGTCCTCAAATTTATTGAGACTTATTTGACAATCTAGCATCGGTCCATCTTGGTGAATATTCCATGTGCATTTGACGTAAACATGTATTCTCCTGTTTTGTTGTTGCATGCTCTATAAATGTCATTGAACAAGTTGGTTGATAGTCTTGTTCTAGTCTTCTACCTTCCAGCCAACCTTCTTTCTTGCTCTATGATTTACTGAGAGAGAAATGTTGAAATATGTGATTATAATTATGAATTTGGATACTTCTTCCAGTTCTAATAGTTTTTGTTTGTGTATATTTTGAAGCATGGTTATTGGGTGCATACAGTTAGGATTGTTATATATTCTTGACAACTGGATCCTTTTAGTTTTATAAAATATCCTTTAATATCTCTGGACATATTTCTTGTTTAAAGTTTATGTTGTCTCATACTTAATATAGCCACCTCAGTTTTCTTGATTAGTGTTTGCACAGTATACTTTTTTGAATAATTTTATTTATTTATTTTTACCAATTTACATCTTTATATTTAAAGTGCATTTCCTATATGCAATACATAGTTTCTGTTTCCTCCTAATTTCTATTTTTAGAACTTACCACCGCTGTTCTCATCTCTCCGCTTTTGCTTACCAAAATCTTCACTAGGCAAATAATTTTTTTCTTGCAATTCACAAAACTGAGTAACAGAATTATCTGACCTTCATCTCTTTTGAGTTTCTGGTCTCAGGCTGAAAGAATGGCTAAATAAGGACATTTAGAAAGGTCTTTCCTTTCTGTTTTCACCTAAAACAGCTCAGAATAAGGTTTGTCTCTTTCTCGTACATATCCTCTGAAAAACCCAAGAGGTGGCCAACACTTGGCTTCATTCTGACATTTTCCTACTCAGTAGCATAAAGCTTACCACTTTAAGTTGCTATAGGAGGCAGCTTAAGGAGCTATTTGCTAAAGCCTAACAGGTTTGTCAGTCTTCTAACTTGGGATTTTCTGTTTAGTTTCTCAAAGCAAGACTAGCTTTAGCCACAGATAACTTTGGTTTAAACAATACAGAATATATTCCTTCTCTTGAAAAGTCTGGAGGTTAGCAGTGGAGGGCTGGTTTGGTAAGTTTTGTTCCACAAAGTCTTCAAGAATTTAGGCCCCTTCCGGTTTATCAGTCTGCTATCCTTAAGGTGTGGCTCTTCATTTCTAGGTCTCAGAGCATTCCAGGAAATAAAATGGATAAAGGAGCAAAAAAAGAAGAGGACAAGTATTCCAGCTCTTTTTTTGTTTGTCTCTTTGTTGAAGAGGTAGAGCATGCAGGCACGTGGGGGTGGTGGTAGGAGGAGAGTAAGAGGGGGAATCTTAAGCTGGTTCCCCGCCCAGTTCGAGAGGGAGCAGGGCTCAAGCTCACAACCCTGAGATCACGACCAGAGCCAAAATTAAGAGTTAGACACTTAACTGACTGAGCCACCTAGGTGCCCCCCAGCTGTTTTTAATGAAGCTTCCTGAAATTTACCAGATGATGAAAATTCATCTTCTTCCTAGAGAAGCTGGTAAATGTCTTTTTCCCTTAGAGGGCCATGTACCCTAAAATGAAGGCAGAACTTTACTCTTTTATCTGACCTTTTACTGTCAGAGTCCAAAGTTGGCCTGCATCTAATGTTTGTTCGGCCTGCATTGTTTAACTTTTTTACTAGTTGTCAATTTCTTGTAAAATATTGGATATAAGGCTTTTCTTGAAAACGTGACAGATCTGGAAACAATGGGGCATAAACTACATGGAAATAATCAGCTAGAGTTGAAAACATCCTCCCTCTGTAAAGAACATCAGCTAGTAAGGTTGCTACCAACCCATACTCTTAACTACTAACCAGTTTCCTGCCCCTGAAGGCATTTGGTGAGTATCCCCATTATACACATTTCCCCCAGGCTGCCCATTGCCTTATACTAAGGAAAGCCACTTCATAAAGATCTTGACTTATTACAAGCAACGTTAAACATTTAGTTTTTTAATATGCAGAAAGTTGTTTAATCTTAACTTTTACTAAAACATATTTAGATTATCTCTAAATTTATATTACATATAATCTTGTACATGCTTTTTATAGTATGTACATATTCTTTTTATTTTTTATATGCACTATTACATAACAGACACACAGAGTAGTTACTCCTTATGGTGTGTCATTAAATCCAATTAGATAATCCACGTAAGGCACTTAGAAGAGTGTCTGAACATAAGTAAATCTAAGTAAAGGAAGACCTGAACAATCAAGTCTCAGAAATCACAGAAACTATGACATCACTAGCTATCTATGCTGGAATGATCATATTTAATAGTTTCCAAACTAAGCATTTTTTCATAATTTAACATCTTTAAAATGGAGTCTCATGATTGTGGTTGGGCAGAGGTATTTTTAAAGCAGATGACCTTGTCTGAGCCTGTGAAAGCTTGGCTGTGATGTTAATATTGTCCTCACTACAATTAAGTAATGAGCATGGTTGGCACCACACATATTTGGTTTAATAACATTTAAAATTATCTTGATTATACTATGAATTGTTATTTATCTAAAATTTACTGTGTATGCAAAAAGACATGAAGGCAGCAGCAGTGCCTAAGTTTTGTATTAGTGAAGTTAATATTCCTTGTTGAAGAAACCACTCTAAGTACCCATTTGCAGAACGGATATCAGCCACTGGGAAGAAAATACCTGAGACTAAAAAGGGCTCCATCAATTACCCTCTTTTAGCCCAGAGACTCAAGAACCCTGAGAACTCTGAGCCAAAAAGTGATTTATAAGAGGGTTCTGAGCCAAAAGTGGTCATAAAATGAAAATGATTTAAGTAGACCTCAATCAATTTATTTTACTTAAATTTTTCCTTTTAAGTGCAGGAGTGATATGTGACAAAAATATATTTGCAACTACATGTAAAGTACAAAATCTAAAAAATTCTAGGTGGAAAGAAAACATTAGCTGTGAATCAGGTACATGTTTCAAAGTGATATATCTTGAGTGGCTGGCATTGTATAGACTGAGGAAATCTAGAAATGGACAACTTTCTTAGCACTCCAATGATTTTATGTCCTGATGTACTTTTTTTTTTTTAACTTTTGACCTCTTTGTATACTGATAATTGATTTTATTTTATTTTATTTTTTTGCCATTTTTTAAAATTTAAACTTGTCATGTAACCCCACCACCCTCTCCCAACACCCTTCCCCCCCACCCCCCTCAGTTTGTTTTATGACATTAAGAGTCTCTTTTGGTTTGTCTCCCTTCTGATCCCATCTTGTTTCATTTATTCTTTTCCTACCCCCTTAACCCCCACCCCCCTTGCATCTCCACTTCCTCATATCAGGGAGATCATGTGATAGTTGTCTTTCTCCGACTGACTTATTTCGCTAAGCATAATGCCCTCTAGTTCCATCCATGTCGTCACAAATGGTAAGATTTCATTTCTTTTGATGGCTGCATAGTATTCCATTGTATATATATACTACGTCTTCTTTATCCATTCATCTGTTGATGGACATCTAGGTTCTTTCCATAACTTGGCTATTGTGGACATTGCTGCTATAAACATTCGGGTACACGTGCCCCTTCGGATCACTATGTTTGTATATTTAGGGTAAATACCCAGTAGTGCAATTCCTGGGTCATAAGGTAGCTCTGTTCTCAATTTTTTGAGGAACCTCTATGCTGTTTTCCAGAGTGGTTGCACCAGCTTGCATTCTCACCACCAGTGTAGGAGGGTTCCCCTTTCTCCACATCATCGCCAGCATCTGTCATTTCCTGACTTGTTCATTTTAGCCATTCTGACTGGTGTGAGGTGGTATCTCATTGTGGTTTTGATTTGTATTTCCCTGATGCCCAGTGATGTGGAGCACTTTTTCATGTGTCTGTTGGCCATCTGGATGTCTTCTTTGCAGAAATGTCTGTTCATGTCCTCCGCCCATTTCTTGATTGGATTATTTGTTCTTTGAATGTTGAGTTTGCTAAGCTCTTTATAGATTTTGGATACTAGCCCTTTATCTGATATGTCGTTTGCAAATATCTTCTTCCATTCTGTCAGTTGTCTTTTGGTTTTGTTGACTGTTTCCTTTGCTGTGCAAAAGCCTTTGATCTTGATGAAGTCCCAATAGTTCATTTTTTCCCTTGCTTCCCTTGCCTTTGGCGTTGTTCCTAGGAAGAAGTTGCTGCGGCTGAAGTCAAAGAGGTTGCTGCCTGTGTTCTCCTCAAGGATTTTGATGGATTCCTTTCTCACGTTGAGGTCCTTCATCCATTTTGAGTCTATTTTCATGTGTGGTGTAAGGAAATGGTCCAATTCCATTATTCTGCATGTGGCTGACCAGTTTTCCCGACACCATTTGTTGAAGAGGCTGTCTTTTTTTCCATTGGATATTCTTTCCTGCTTTGTCAAAGATTAGTTGACCATAGAGTTGAGGGTCTATTTCTGGGCTCTCTATTCTGTTCCATTGATCTATGTGTCTGTTTTTGTGCCAGTACCACACTGTCTTGATGATGACAGCTTTCTAATAGAGCTTGAAGTCTGGAACTGTGATGCCACCAACTTTGGCTTTCTTTTTCAATATTCCTTTGGCTATTCGAGGTCTTTTCTGGTTCCATAAATTTTAGGATTATTTGTTCCATTTCTTTGAAAAAATTGGATGGGATTTTGATAGGCATTGCACTAAATGTGTAGATAGCTTTAGGTAGCATAGACATTTTCACAATGTTTATTCTTCCAATCCATGAGCATGGAACATTTTTCCATTTCTTTGTGTCTTCCTCCATTTCTTTCATGAATACTTTATAGTTTTCTGAGTATAGATTCCTGCCTCTTTGGTTAGGTTTATTCCTAGGTATCTTATGGTTTTGGGTGCAATTGTAAATGGGATTGACTCCTTAATTTCTCTTTCTTCTGTCTTGTTGTTGATGTAAAGAAATGCAACTGATTTCTATGCACTGATTTTATATCCTGACACTTTACTGAATTCCTGTACAAGCTCTAGCAGTTTTGGAGTGCAGCCTTTTGGGTTTTCCACATATAGTATCATATCATCTGCATAGAGTGATAGTTTGACTTCTTCTTTGCCCATTTGGATGCCTTTAATTTCTTTTTGTTGTCTGATTGCTGAGGCTAGGACTTCTAGTACTATGTTGAATAGCAGTGGTGATAACGGACATCCCTGCCGTGTTCCTGACCTTAGCGGGAAAGCTCTCAGTTTTTCTCCATTGAGAATGATATTTGCAGTGGGTTTTTCATAGATGGCTTTGATAACATTGAGGTATGTGCCCTCTATCCCTACACTTTGAAGAGGTTTGAGTAGGAAGGGATGCTGTACTCTGTCAAGTGCTTTTTCAGCATCTATTGAGAGTATCTTATGGTTCTCTTGTTCTTTCTTTTGTTAATGTATTGTATCACATTGATTGATTTGCGGATGTTGAACCAACCTTGCTGCCTGGAATAAATCCCACTTGGTCATGGTGAATAATCCTTTTAATGTACTGTTGGGTCCTATTGGCTAGTATTTTGGTGAGGATTTTCGCATCTGTGTTCATCAAGGATATTGGTCTGTAATTCTCTTTTTTGATAGGATCCTTGTCTGGTTTTGGGATCAAGGATGCTGGTGTCCTGATGTACTTTTAATCAGGATTCAAATTCCAAGAAGGGCCCTGACCTGCCTTACTTAAGTCACATGCTAATTCTTTGCCCTGGGAAAGAGTGGGTACCTTGGTAGTTTCAACAAAATTTAATCCAATAAAAATGGGATAGATTCCCAAAGGAATATCATAATTTTATTTATATTATATTTATACTTATGATTTATACTTACTAATATGCACTATTAATATTTATAGCTATAATACTGACAGGATGTTTAAAATAACTGAAGCCATTTGAATTAACCAACAGTTCCATGAATATTCATTTCTCAAACTCTTCATCAACATTGCATATGACCAAACTTTTCCCAATCTGATGAAATTAAAATGATATCTGGCAGTTGTTTTCATTTGCATCCCACTGCTTCAGAGTTAAGGTAAGCATCCTTTCCATGTTTTTCATTACTTGCATTTTCTCTTTGCAGATGTTAAAAATTTTTCCTATTTTGCTATTGTGTTTTGTCATTTCCTTACAAACATGATAGAATATTCTGTTTCTTTCTCTTCTGTGTTGTCACATATCTATTTTTAGTCCATTATTTCATTTTTAACATTGCTTACATGGTGCTTTTTCATACAGATAATTGCAATTGTGTTTTTGTCAAGAATATAGGTCTCCCAATCTGTAAAGGAACAGCTGTTAAGCTCAGTAGAATAGATTCTTCTGAAAGTGGCCAGTATAATTAGGCTTAGGGCAGCTAGAGAATGGAGGCAGATACTCCAATATGCTGAGGAACTAATTCACTGGGCTGAGTCGGAGATTTCACCCAAGACTTCCACAGAGGAGCTGGTCCCCTCCAAGACTTTCAGTCTTCAACTCCGTCTTCTCTTAGGCCTTGTTGGAGATAATAATTCACAGAAGACCTCCTCCACTGGGTCATTATTGATCCTTGGGACCCCAGAATTTCAAGAACACGTGAATTGCATCAAGGTTAAACAACCCATGTGCACTTGCAAACACCCTTATCTCTCTTTTTTTTTTTAAAGGATTTTATTTATTTATTTTGACAGAGAGAGATCACAAGTAGGCAGAGAGGCAGGCAGCAGAGAGAGAGGAGGAAGCACGCTCCCTGCTGAGCAGAGAGCCAATGTGGGGTTCAATCCCAGGACCTTCAGACCATGACCGGAGCTGAAGGCAGAGGCTTTAACCCACTGAGCCACTCAGGCGCCCCCAAACATTCTTATCTCATACTGACTTTGATCCATGATTTCCATGATGTCTTTGGAAAAAGAGGATCATAAATATGCAGAACATTGGCCTTTAAGAAATCTTGATCTTTTTTTCTTTTTGTGCTAAATTTCTACCTCAGCAATAAGGTGAGAATTATATAAATGCAATATTTATTCCAAGTACTATTTATTAAATATTCAAAAATACCAAGAGAGGTAGAAAATGTGTACATAAAACTTCATAATGATGAAAATAAGAGCAGTATTCATTCAACCAAATATTTTGACCCGTAATTGAGAATATTAATTTTTAATATACCCTGAATTTATATTTTTGTATTTTATAAATGGTTTGTTTAATCTGTAAACAACATTAAGAAAATACTTAACTTCAGAAATATGTAGAAAGGTTTATTTCCATTCATATAACATAAAAATTTCTCTTTATCCTTTATGGTTCAAGAAAAGGGTCTGTTTGCAAGCACATATGATAAAACTTGGTAAAGCTATGGAACCAAACACTTGAAATGATGCAGAAGAAAGGGAATCACTCTGAACCAAAATGTATAAAGTATAGTTAGTTGCAGTGTCCATCTCATCACAAGGTCATGGAATGTTTGCAGAAAATAGTCCCAAGTTCACACAATAATCCACTTTAAGTGCTGTTGAATAAGATTTGTGTGTGGTACTGGAAACCACAAATACTATTATTTTTGAAAAGCAATTAATATAAATCAGTGGTATTACATGGGTATCAACTGAGTAACTCATTAATATAAATGCTTTTTCCCCAGTTATGGGAAGAGGTGTTGATTCTTAGGCAGAGGAAATTAAATTAAGTAAACTCTAATATCTAGGGCCTTGACATTTTGCTTAGTAAGCAAGAGATATTTTAAACTAATCCATGAGATTGGTTGGCTCAATGCCATTATTAGCTCAGATCCTGGTTGCTGACAGGAAAAGTTTGTCCAAAGAAAAAGTTGCCCTTACTGGTACAGTAAAGGTAGTTGATGCAGGTACCATTTAAATTCTCAGAAATAGAAAAAGTGAGCCAATATTTCTGAGAATGAAATCCCAACATATCAATACATATTTTTGGAAGCTCTGTAAAATGCCTCACAAACAGATCTAAGCAATAAAAAAAGGTTTTGCATTTATGTTGAATTGGAACTTACATGATTCTTTGTTGTTAAACTAACTCTATAAATTAAATCTATGGCTAATACTTGTTCATTCAAAAACTAAGATTTGAAGATTAGTCCAGATCCTTGTTAGCCCTAAGACCAGAGCTCTGTCTACAATGACATCATCATTTGGAAGTTGACTTTCACTTCTACTCAAAAGAAGTTATTTTTTTATTTTGTTCTCTGTTCTGACATTAGTTAAGTCACTGGATAATGCAGAATTTATCTTGATTTTTTTTTGACAAGGTGACTTTAAAAACTGACCAAGAGACACAAAGATAGATAATACAAATGTTTTGGAGAAATATCTCAAAAAACTTTCCTCATGGAACAAATTAGATTTAGACTGGTGCTGTCCTTTAGAACACTCTGAAACAATGGAAGTAGTCTGTGTCTGCACTGTACAAAAGGATACCTACCAGTCATTCACTTGAAGTGGGGCCAATCCAAAGAGAAACTGAATTCTGTTTTATTTAATTAAAAAAATTTCAAATTAAAATAGTCTCATGTGACTAGCAGCTACTATGTTGGACATCACAGCTCGAAGCTATAGACTACCTATTCAAATAGCTAAAGGGCCACTAATTATTTGGTAAATATTAAAGAAGGAGAAAGAGTGAAACTGACTGAAGCAATTCAGCTCCCCAGGGTCAGAAAGAATAAAGACACTGCATTAGGTGCTCCCCAAATGGACGACTAGTTGTTCATTTTATGTCTTACCTGTGAACATTTTTTGATGTCAAACATTCTGCTAATGGATAATCCAGTCTCATTATTAAATATGGTAAGCTACCATCCATAAAAGTGATTATAGCACTTCTTACTTTCTCCAACAAAATAGTATGTTAATCACCTTAGACAAAGGTGTTTATTTATAAGGTTACCACCATCAACGTACGTAGTACATATAGGCATGCCCCGTCATGAGTCTGGTTGGGAGATGAGTTTCCCAGAAGTACTTTCAGATATTTGCTTGCTATTATGCAATTCTTTTGTTAACAAAGAAGAAATAGAAAACACTTTCATATTTTGTACTTTGTTACCCTTAAATATAATAACATGTATATTTATTTGACTATAAAACTTGCATGTTTAAAAGACACCCAAGCCATTTGGCATAAAAAATAAAGTTTAAAAAAACGTCTAACTATTCCATCACTTAGAAATAATGATTATTAAATTTTCAGCGACCTGAATTCTAGACATTTCTTTATTCGTACGTATACATGGCAGTACACATAACTTGATTGAGACCAAAATAATAATATTAAAATGGAACTTCCCTTACTTTTTTTATTTTCAAAATTATTACATTCTTTTTATTCTTATTTTTTTGAACTAAATTGAAAAGAAAGAAAAAAGGAAGGAAGAAAAGGAGGGAAAGAAAGAAGAAAGAAAGAGAGAAAGAAACTAAATGGATTATTGAAGGTTTGGTATTGTTTCTTCATCAAAAAAGATACTATGATCTAAAATGTCTCTCTAAACGAAATTTAAAATAGTCATGAAAACCTAAGGGTGTTATATCACTTAAAAAACTAAATAGCTCATTTTTTCCCTTGCTTCCCTTGCCTTTGGCGTTGTTCCTAGGAAGAAGTTGCTGCGGCTGAGGTCGAAGAGGTTGCTCCCTGTGTTCTCCTCAAGGATTTTGATGGATTCCTTTCTCACGTTGAGGTCCTTCATCCATTTTGAGTCTATTTTCGTGTGTGGTGTAAGGAAATGGTCCAATTTCATTTTTCTGCATGTGGCTGTCCAATTTTCCCAACACCATTTGTTGAAGAGGCTGTCTTTTTTCCATCGGATATTCTTTCCTGCTTTGTCAAAGATTAGTTGACCACAGAGTTGAGGGTCTATTTCTGGGCTCTCTATTCTGTTCCATTGATCTATGTGTCTGTTTTTGTGCCAGTACCATACTGTCTTGATGATGACAGCTTTGTAGCAGAGCTTGAAGTCTGGAATTGTGATGCCACCAACTTTGGCTTTCTTTTTCAATATTCCTTTGGCTATTCGAGGTCTTTTCTGGTTCCATATAAATTTTAGGATTATTTGTTCCATTTCTTTGAAAAAATTGGATGGGATTTTGATAGGCATTGCATTAAATGTGTAGATAGCTTTAGGTAGCATAGACATTTTCACAATGTTTATTCTTCCAATCCATGAGCATGGAACATTTTTCCATTTCTTTGTGTCTTCCTCAATTTCTTGACTTCATCAAGATCAAAAGCTTTTGCACAGCAAAGGAAACAGTCAACAAAACCAAAAGACAACTGACAGAGTGGGAAAAGATATTTGCAAACGACATATCAGATAAAGGGCTAGTATCCAAAATCTACAAAGAGCTTAGCAAACTCAACACCCAAAGAACAAATCATCCAATCAAGAAATGGGCAGAGGACATGAACAGACATTTCTGCAAAGAAGACATCCAGATGGCCAACAGACACATGAAAAAGTGCTCCACATACTGGAATACTATGCAGCCATCAAAAGAAATGAAATCTTATCATTTGCGATGACATGGATGGAACTAGAGTGTATTATGCTTAGCAAAATAAGTCAACTGGAGAAAGACAACTATCACATGATCTCCCTGATATGAGGAAGTGGAGATGCAATGATAGGAAAAGAAAAAATGAAACAAGATGGGATCGGGAGGGAGACAAACCAAAAGAGACTCTTAATGTCATAAAACAAACTGAGGGGGGTCGGGGGGAGAGAGGGGTTGGGAGAGGGTGGTGGGGTTACATTATATGTTTAAATAAAGCTTAAATAAAATTTTAAAAATTTCATTTTAGAACCCCCCCCCAAAAAAAAAACTAAATAGCTCAGGGGGTTCCTGGGTGCTGCAGTCGATTAAGCAGTTGACTTTAGGTTTTGGCTCAGGTCCTGGTCTCAGGGTTTTGAGATAGAGCTCAGAATTGGGCTCCGTGCGCAGCACCAAGTCTGCTAAGGTTTTTCTCTCCCTTTGCCTCTGCCCTTCCCCACTCTCTCTTTAAAATAAACAACAGGGGCGCCTGGGTGGCTCAGTGGGTTAAAGCCTCTGCCTTCAGCTCAGGTCATGATCCCAGGGTCCTGGGATCAAGCCCCGAATGGGGCTCTCTGCCCAGCAGGGAGCCTGCTTCCCCCTCTCTCTCTGCCCACTTGTAATCTCTGTCTGTCAAGTAAATAAATAAAATCTTTTAATAAAAAAATAAATAAAATAAATAATAAACCTTTAAAAAACTAAATATCTCAGTTGCAGGCAGTAGTAACTAAGTGCTTATATAAAGATGAGGAAATGAACATTCAAATTAATTTCTCCCACCACCAGCCTCCTGTTCTTCCATATACCTAACCACTTAATATGCTTGTGGTTTTGTTTTTATTACATTATGAAGATTTATATCATTTATACTCTATTCTGTAACTATTTCAATTCCTCAAAAACCTCTCAAACTCCAGGGGCGCCTGGGTGGCTCAGTGGGTTAAAGCCTCTGCCTTCGGCTCAGGTCATGATCCCAGGGTCCTGGGATCGAGCCCCGCGTCGGGCTCTCTGCTCAGCAGGGAGCCTGCTTCCCTTCCTCTCTCTCTGCCTGCCTCTCTGCCTACCTGTGATCTCTGTCTGTCAAATAAATAAAAATAAAAATATTTAAAAAAAAAAGAAATATTATGTACACTTTAAAAAAAAAAAAAAACACCTCTCAAACTCCAAACATCCAACAACCAGCTCTCTAGGACCTGAAAACCTCCTTCCACAATCTTGTCCATCTTGGTTATGGGTAACTCTGTAATTCCAGTTGCTTAGCCCACGGAACTTGGAGTCTTTCTGAGCCCTCTCTTTTTCCCTCAGTGCACATCCAGACTACGAACAAATCTTGTGGGCTCCACCTTCTAAACATGTCCAGGACTTGCTGTATACAACTGTATACAGTTGTAGGACTTAAGTCCCTGTTCACTTGCTGAATATCAGTTGGAGACAGCTGCTTTGCCTCCCTTGCCATGTGCTCCCCTCCATCTGCAAGCCAGAAATGTTGCACTAAATTCTTTTCATGCCACAAATCTCTGACTTTTTTATTCTGCAATTGGTTTGAAAAAAAAAAATGCTGTTTTTAAAGGTCATAAGATCAGGTCTGGCCTACCTGGATAATTTCCCCCTTTAAAGATCAAATGATTTGGAAACTTAGGTCTGCAAAAGCTCTTCACAGCAGTGCCTAGACTTGTGTTTAATTTGAGTAAGTGGAAGCAGGTGTGTGCCTAGCAGAGGCTGGGAATCCTGGGAGCCATCTTGGACTTATACCTTCCACAGATTTCAGTAATGAATAAGATTCTTTCCTTCTCCCAAGACGGGTTTTAAAGATCGGTCTCCCTGAACTGCTGCAAGTTTGAGAAATTTATCTCATAACTGGGTAAACAGTTATTGATTTACAATATATTTTTTTTTTTACCTGAAAGCTATAGACCTCTCCCTTTTAGGTAGTACACTGCTCTTTTTCCTTCCTGTTTCCCAGTCGTCTTTTGATTCACAGGCTTTAATTTTTCAGTCATTGGGTTTTCTTTCAAGAAGGAACGGATCCTGAATGCCATGTTCTTTGAGGATTTAAAGCATGTTTGAAGAACACTTGCTCATTAAACAGAAAAATGGCTGGACATGATATTCTTTCTATCAAGACATATTAAACATGATCTGTTATCTCCTGATACTGACTACCATTGGAGAGCAGCTTGGTCTCTCCTTTCAAGCATGAAAAATTATTTATCTTTGACGTTCAAACTTAGACATATCTCGATATTTCCATCTTTTATGTAAACATTTAAGAAATGAATTCAGGTCCTATATCAAAGAATTTTTTATATCTTCAAATACATTTTATTTAAAGGTTTTCTGCTTTAAAAAAAAGTTATCCTTCAGAAACCTGTTTATCTACTTTGTTTTCAAGACATTCAATGTTTTCCTTAGGTCATTAATTGGATTTTTCCTTTCTGTTTTCTCTTCCTTTCCTCAAGTTCAGGATGAAGCCCTAAAGATACTGAGCCTGGGTGGTATTTCTCTGTCTCTGTAGGGATGCGACGATGGTAAGTATGAACTTTGGCATTTAAGTGTTTTCCATTGGTTTTCCTCCAGGCTGCCTACTTTCCTCCTAACTCCACTTCTCTTCAAATTGCAGCATGTAAGGAAGAATTCTCAGTTTTCTCAGACTTCTGATACTACACTTGAGGGGTGGCAATCTACATAAGTTTAGAAACTGTACCAAGTCATGGGAGAGTATTTTGTTAATTTTTATTACATTTTGAAAAATGATAGTCAATTGTACCCTTCCATTGGGCAGGGTTTTTTTTTTTTCTAATTTTTATGTTTTGTTTGTTGGTTTGTTTGCATTTTTTACTTTTTGCTTTTTACCTTTATTATGATATATAAGGGATGGGGAACACCCAGCAGATAATTATACAACTCCTTGATTTATTGCCACGTGAATAATTTCCCCCCAAGACAGATGATTTTCAGGAGCCAGAAGTACTCTCCCTCCTTGTTTTGATTACTACCCCTTGCTCTTTCCAAAGGATAACCAGTATCCTGACTCCTAACATAATAGTTTACCCGGGCCTGCTTTTAAACATTATATGAATAAGATAATAGGATATGTACTTTCTCTGCTTTCTTTTAGACAACATAACATTTCATAACACCATAAAGCAACATAGCATTTGTGAAATTCACCCTCTTGCTGCATATAAGTGTAGTTTATTTTACTTTATGTGACATTCAATAGTTTGTGTTTGAAAGGATCATCATTTAGGCATGCTACTATTAATAAGCAATGGAATTGTTTTTAGTTTTGGCCCACTATGAATAATCCACCTGTAGAAATTATTGGACATGGCCCTCTGTACATTTTTTGTACACTTTTACATGTGAAAACTCATTCCACTTAGGAGTAGAATGAGTCACATGATATTCATATGCTCAACTTCATAAACAATGCCAAACGGGTTTCCAATGTGTTTTTAACCCATGTACACTCACATGGACAATGTGTGAAAAGTGCTGTCACTCCACTACTTGTCGACACTTAGAATTGCCACTCTTTATTTCTAGCCATCTGGTGGGTGTGTCAAAAACTCATCTGCAAAAATAAGTTTTATTTTCCTGATTTGGAGGGAATGATGTTGGACATGGCTCTAAACTATCTGTTGTCAAGCTGGCATCACTGCCAAGATATTTTCTGCATCACAGAGAAGCCAGATTACATTTCCAAGAACTTCCTCTCTGCTTGATTCCGAGTCAGAGTCTGACATTGAGAGGCAGTTCTAGGAAGGGAAAGAAAGGTCATATTCTCTAGAAGAGGTTGTGGCTAGCCTGACAGACAGCTATGTATTGTCAGCAGTTTCTTGGTTGGCTCTTAGATCACCATGCACTTTCCAGATGCAGCCTGAGACATGGTGGTAGCTTCTCTGAGCTTTACTCCCCCAGCTGTTTACAAGTTTGTAGAAGTTTCTGATTCTCTGCATTAAAGCCCTTCATACCTAAAATACAAAATGTGACTTCTAGTTTCTTGTGCAGAGCCTTGGTATTACCAATAGCCTTTCACATGTTTATTGATCCTTGAGATTCTTTTGTGACCTGTGTGTTCAGGTCTTTTGCCCTTTTTTCCCATGCTGGACTGTTTTATCATCATTAATTGGTAGGAGATTTTTATATTATTTTTAGATGGTATTATAGATGATATAAATAATTCTCCCACTCCACAGCTTGTTTTTTTTTCCACTTTCCTATGTGCTGTATTTTGATAAAGAGTACTTAATTAAAATGTTTTTTTATTTTTAAAAAGCTGTTTTTGAATCAGTACTCATGAAGATATTCTCCTGTTATCTTTATCATTGTTTTAATTTTCATATTTATGTCTAAAAGCTAAAAATCTATCTGGAAAAAAAATTTTAATAGGGCATGATGAAATCCCTCCCCCCTCCATATAGCTGTGCAATTGATTCAACACTCTTATCAGAAAGACCATTCTTTCCCCCATTTCTCTAAAGTGCTAACTTTTGCATAAATCAGGTATCTATATCTATGTGGGTCTTTCTCTGGATTGTATATTCTAGTGTTTTGACCTATTTGTCTATTCTTTAGTCATGTTTTTCTAGGAGATTTCCTGATTCCCTCAGGGCTAAGGACTCTTTTCTCTAGGCTATAGATATTGGACAAAACCTCTATAATTCCTGCCTGTATATTACTCTATAACCTTAAAATTATTTAGGTATCATTCCCATCTCCTAATAAGAGGACAGAGATCCATATTAATCATTTTAAATAACCAACACTTAGGGTAAATGTTTTTTATATATGCTTATTTATAGAAAAAGGGAGCTGACATTTAAGCCTGGTATGATATTGGTTTACACTATTTTCCTCTAAGCCAGGAAAATATAGACTTCTCTTGATGATTTTAAAGGATTCAGGGACACATTTTAGAGCAACATTAAAAATAGATGGCGATTCTATGGGGAAATGGCTCTGCTCTGGTGCCCTGGTGATCTTACAGGACTACCACAGGCCTTGTGGTCAACCTTGACCATGGTCTAACCCAAGCCTTGTTGGAGAGTCGTCTGGCTCCCTGTGAAGCAAGGAGAGGTCATCCTTGTAAGAAATTTCCATGAGGCAGTTTCTCATCCCAGTCTTTGTGGAGGAGTACCACAAAGCTGATTCCCATCCATCTCCCTCTTTTCAGTTGAGTGCAGGACTTTCTAACTCACCTCATCCATTAGAGTATAGCTTCAGGCTTCTATGTAAGTGCATAAAACTGTGTAGTTGTGGTTGAGAGGCTGACAGAGTGACGCTTTACCTGTGTCATCTATCATTTGACCTTCTGTTTAATGTCATAATATGGGGCTAGGGATATGGGGAGCTAGCTCCTTGCTGATCTTACTTTGCTTTTATATAAGTTGTAAACTGAATCAGTTTGAGATTGTTGACTCCTTACTGGCTGAATCTATGGAAAGGTGCCAAGACAACCTAGCAATTGCAGTACTCACACTTGTGGTCTTCTTACCACCATGCTGTGCTTTGGGGAATATTTGAGCACTTGATAGATGCTTAAAATGTCAGCTGGTTAGCAAACTCTCCTGCAAATTCTTCCATCTACCAACAAAAACACTTAAAAATATGCTGTTACAGATTAAAAACTCCTTGATAACATTTTAAAAAGAACCTACAATCTGTAGGTTCTACAATATGTATCAGGTTCATTTACAGGGAAAGTCATGCTTCATATTTCCTTCATGGCATGGTTGTGTTTCACACAGAGGAGATCTGTGCCAGGTTCTTTTCTCTCAGGACATTGGCAGGCTGTGTTTCCTCTTCCTCCTCACCAACCTGCTCTCACCTGACAATCGCTTATATGCTTATCACATATTTAACTCCTTTTCACCCTTCCGTCCTCAGAGAATCATCCTCTGAACTACTATCTGGATAACACTCAGTTTTCTAAAGTTACTTCAGACTTTCCCTTCATCAAATTTGCCACAATTTATCTTTAAAGATAAAAGAGAAAGCCAGAGGAATAGAAAAATGGATGTTGATTATTCACACTTATCTCCCTAAACTGTGAGGTTCATGAATGCAAAGATCTTAGTTTGTGTTTATTTATTTGTTTGGTCTTTCTCACCACTCTATTTCCATCCCTTAGTTCAAGGCATACAGAGGAGCTTAATAAATATTTGTTGGTTAAAGAAAAAAAAATGGTGGAGTGATAAACTAGAAAAGTAAGCCACAATCTTTGTTTTCTTAGGTGCTAATTCTTGAGTGCTATATTCCTCCCATCCCTTAAATTTTCCCTTTTCCAGCAATATCAAATCAGGGATTTAAAATCCTAAAAGTGGGACGCCTGGGTGGCTCAGTTGGTTAAGCGGCTGCCTTCGGCTCGGGTCATGATCCCAGAGTCCTGGGATCAAGTCCCACATTGGGCTCCTTGCTCGCCAGGGAGCCTGCTTCTTCCTCTGCCTCTACCTGCCACTCTGTCTGCCTGTGCTCGCTCTCTCTCTCTCTAACTAATAAAAATAAATAAAATCTTAAAAAAAAACAAAAACAATAAAATCCTAAAAGTATTTGATAGAAAGTCTGTGGTGGGGTGTAGTGGTTGGGCTTGCGCTGAGGGTTTGGTGGAGAAAAGTGATGTCATTGAAGGCAGACTGGTAGGAAGGAAGGAGTTTGGCTATGTCACATTGCAACTTTGGAAATAGAATCCTCACAAATATATTATGCCATTATAGTAGATGTCAGAAAAATGCAGAAATGTTTTAAAGAGTGGCTAGTTTTTAAAAATACATTTTTTTCCTTTGTTTTCATGTCAAAGTAACAGGTTGAGTAATTACAATTTGTTCCCACATCAGTCCTCAGATCTGAATTAGATACTGGTTTTGGAGATTGGAACTTTACACATCAAGAAGCAATATACCTGAGTAGTTGTGATCATCACCTAAGGGGTAAAAGAGCCCACATAAACCAAATAAACAGAGCAAATCACCGACTGTAGTTATTTGCCTATATCATGTTTTTGGATGATCTCTATGAAGCCAAAAATGAGTTTAAAAGTATTACAGACATATAATGACCTTGCAATATTGCAGCACAAGGAAAAAAGGACCAGCATCATAAAGATTCAGAATACTACCAATGTTTTTAAACCAGATGGAAATTTTAGGAAATTGACACCCTAATTTATGAGAAAAAGACCCTGACCACGGAGCAGATACAATGATAAAAGTGGGTATGGATGCTGAAATTACAGATAAGAGAAAATAGTGGTGATAGATATAACTGGGATGGAGGAAAATTTATAAACAAAACAAATTAACTAAAAAACTAAGTAACAATGATGATCAGTGGCTAGAAGACAGACAACAAGGTCTCTAGGTGATAGAAGAAAAAGACAGATGAACTCAAGTAACACAGTTATTCCTGAGAAAGCTACAAGAACTATTAGAAAATAATCCCAAATCTACCATGCAAAATTTCTAAAGGCAACCTTCCTCCAGGAAGGGTAATATAAGTCATTCCAAGGGAAAAAAATTATCTTGAGGTACATGGTTGGAAGGAAAAGTATTTGTGGCACACCAGTATCACCATAAAAAATTACAATTATTTTTTAAAAAGATTTTTATTATTTATTTGACAGACAGAGATCACAAGCAGGCAGAGAGGCAGGCAGAGAGAGAGAGGAGGATGCAGGCTCCCTGCTAAGCAGAGAGCCCGATGCAGGGCTCCGATCCCAGGACCCTGGGATCATGACCTGAGCGGAAGGCAGAGGCTTTAACCCACTGAGCCACCCAGGTACCCCAAAAATTACAATTATTTTTATTAAAGCATGAAGGTGGAGAAGACTAAGCTCATATAGTGGATACCAGCGGGTCCAGAGGGGAAAAAATAAGACTGTGGACCTAACTCACTCAGGTCATAGTATCTCAAACCAGGGGAATTTACTAATATGTGGGTTTCAAAAATGCTTCCTTTTTTTTTCTTTTACCCACTCTGCTTTTGATCTTCTACCTATAAAACTCATATTGACATTCTCTCCCACTACCTATAAAAAAAAGCCATTTTGTGAACATGTTTAAAAAAGATGTTTTAAATGCTCCAGATGTAGTTTGGCAGAATTAAGGAAACGGAAGACATTTAGCATAAGAAAAATAAAGAATAAAAATTTAAAATGGAAATCATTTTATAAGAAGTTATAGAAATATTATGGATTGTGTGTACCTTTAAACAAATAAAATTTTAAACTGTATTCTGAACACTTGCAGAGGAGATTTGCTAAGAATTAATTTAATAAACCTCTCTTTAAGAAATGAATTATTGGCAGTTCGTGTAAAAGTCTAAATAAATAAATCATAGAAAACAATTATAGGATAAAGGGATAAAGACAGCTGTTCTGCATAAAGCCCAACACAAACAAAATAGTATGTCATGTGGAATTTCACCCACCAAATTGCAGCAATATGCCCATTTTAATCTACTAAATAACATAGATTCACTTCATTATGTTTTAAAGGTAAGTCATGTCAGTTCATAAATCTCTGGGTATTTTTTCTGGACAAAACATTGGAAATTGTAGGAGAACGACATGATCTCACCACCCAATAGAACAACAACAATCATTTTGTTATAATCCCATCTAGTAATTTTTCATACATTACTTGTTTGCAATCATTGTACACGTGTAATTTTATATTTTGACATTTTATACTGCAAGTTCCAGCCAAGAAGTAAATAAGTGGGGGGGAAATCAAAGTGTAGTTGTGTGTTGCCTATTTCTTGATAGTTCCAGTAAAGTTATTTTTTTTATTTTTTAATTTTTTAGATTTTATTTATTTATTTGACAGAGAGATACATAGGGAGAGAGGGAACACAAGCAGGGGGACTGGGAAAGGTAGAAAGCAGGCTTTCTGCCGAGCAGGGAGCCTGTTGTGGGACTCAATCCCAGGACCCTGGGAGCATGACCTGAGCCAAAGGCAGACACTTAACAACTGAGCCACCCAGGCGCACCAACAATTTTATTTTTTAAAAATTCTGCAGTAGGGTTGCCTGAGTGGCTCAATCTGACCCCACATTGGGCTCCCCCTCTGCCCTTCCCAACACCCCCTCATTCTTGCGTGCACGCACATGCTCTCTCTCAAAGGGAAAGAAAAAAGAGCTATCTACAGTAAAGTCATGTTAGAATAAATTAGCCTGCAGGCAGAGACAAATGGTAACACAGCTTTGTTAAGAAAGATACTGTGTGTGGACTGCAGTCTAAAGTGACTGAGAATCCAGGAATTTGAAATCTTGTTGCATAAAAAGTCAATTATAGAGACGCCTGGGTGGCTCAGTTGGTTAAGCGGCTGCCTTCGGCTCAGGTCATGATCCCAGCGTCCTGGGATCGAGTCCCACATCAGGCTCCTTGCTCGGCGGGGAGCCTGCTTCTCCCTCTGCCTCTGTCTGCCTGTGCTTGCTCTCTCTCTCTCTGTGACAAATAAATAAATAAGAAATCTTAAAAAAAAAAAAGTCAATTATATTTATGCACAAATTGAAGTCTTTCAGCTCTGGAACCCCACCTTACAAACTGTGAGACTGCCCATAAAGGCAATGTTCAGGGGATTGCCTACTACTTCCACTCATGATTTCAGAGTTTGTGGGGTATATGGAAGAGAAGATCCAGAAACCAAAACACCGTGGTCTGGGTCTAAATAAGAAGTTCAGCATGGTTACCCCCATCTTAGTTCAGGCTCCTGTAACAAAGTACTATAGACTGGGAGGGTAATAAACAACCGAAATTTATTTCTGGAGGCTAAAAGTCCAAGATCAGGATGCCATTATGCTCAAGTTCTGGTGAGAGCCCCCTTAGGGTTGCAGAGTGCTGACCCCTCGTTGTCCTTGCCTCGCAAGAGCAGAGAGAGGATGCAGGCCCTTGAAAGACCCTTACAGGGCACTAACCTCTCTCAAGAAGGTTCTACCTTTCTCATCTAATCCTTGCTTCCTACTTCCCGAAGGCCCCACCCTCTAACCAGCACATGGCAGGGTAAGGTTTCAACATTTGAATTTTGGGAAGACACAGACATTCAGTCCTTAATATTCTACTCCTGGTTCCCCAAATCCATGCAAATGGATTCCCACAAGCAAATACACTCATTCCATCCTAATAATCCCCAAAAGTTTTGAGTCATTCCAGCATCAACTCTAAAGTCTGAAGTTCAAAATCTCATTTAAATCAGACAAGCATGAGACTCGAGGTACATTCACCCTGAGGCAAAATTTCTCTCCGGCTGTGAACCTGCAAAACCAAACAAGTTATGTTCTTCCAAAATATCATGGTGGGACTGGCATAGGATGGATATTCTCAAGAAAGCAGGAAGAGGAGATAGGTCTCAAGCAAGCCCCAAACCTAGCAGGGCAAACTACATTAGACCAATTAGAAACATAGTCTTGGGCCTGATGCTCTGCTTTCCAGGCCCACTAGGGTAGCTGCCCCATCCTAGTGTCCTAGCAGCTTTGCACCCCTGAGGCTCTGTCAGGTGGCCCTGCCCCCAAGGCTTACTGACATTGAGGAAACAGTTTCCCTATTTTGAAATCAAAGGAGGGAGCCTTGCTGGTCTTCTAATTGCCTTTAAGGTTGGTCGTTCTTCAATCGTCTTTATTAAAGAATAGTGCAAGTTCAGAGGGAAGAGCTCTATGAATTTGCCCTATGAAATCCGAGAAGTCCAACAGCCTTCCTTCATACGCTGCTGTCTCCCTCTGTACTTCAAACCAGCAGTTTCCGGCTGGAGTGGCTGATTAAGTCCATTGGGTCCCATGCACACTAAACTCCTTATCAAAGAGATGCTTGGCCACACCTTTAGTGTTCTTTTCCAAACATACTTTCTCATTTGGGGCAAAAGGAGTAAGCTGAGAATTACAGATCTTTTAGGTCTGTTTTCTTCATGCTTAACAATTCCATCTGGAAGCCCTTTCTCTCTTCTTGCATTTTACTCTAAGTAGTCAGAAGCCAAATCGCACCTGCAACACTTTTAGAAATTTCTTCATCTAAATATCCAATTTTGTCACTCGCTAGTGCCACCTTCCACGGAACACAGACACATGAACACAGTTCCACCAAGTTCTATGCCACTTCATAACCAGGATCTCCTTCCCTCCAGTTTCCAATAACCTGGTCCTTACGTCTGAGATCTCCTGAACATGGCCTTCACCATCCATATTGCTGCCAATATTCTAGTTGGCTTACTTAGAGATTCTCTAAGAAGAGGGAGGCTTTCTCTGCCATCTTCCTCTTTTCTTTCTGAATCTCCCTTATAGCTTTGTTCGTGGCAATGTGGGCTTTTTCTAGCATGCACCTCAGAACTCTTCTAGCCTCTGCCCCCACAGATTTAGGTATTTGTTAACAACGCCACCCCCGCTTCTTGGTGCCAGTGCCTGTCTTCGTTCAGGCTGCTGTCACAAAGCACCACGGACTGGGTGGCTTACACACAACAGAACTGTATTTCTCCCGGTTCTGGATGCGGGGAGGCCCAGTGCAGGGGGCCCGCACGCTCCTGTTCTGGTGAGAGAGGCAGACTGCGGACTTCTCACTCCGTCCTCACAAGGCAAGAGCAGAGAGAGGAGCAAGCTCTCTCCTGAGCCCCACAGGGCATTAATCCCACTCAGGAAGGCTGCACAGCTTCAGCTAATCCTAATTACCCCATGAAGGCCCCACGGCCTAATAACCATCACAAGAGTGGCAAGGCTTCAACATATGAATTTGAAAGTGGGAAACAGGTTCATTCTCTCACACCCTCACATAGAACTGACCAGAATATTCTCTAAATGTCTTTAAATAGCATACCATATGCTCCCTTGTTTGTGCCCTGCTTATTACTTTCATCAGTCTCTGCTCTCTCCATTCTCCGCTCCTCCGTAGAAGCACAGAGACCCCCATTTCCCAGTGCGTGTAGCTTTAATGACAGTTGTAGAGCTAGCTCGCCATGACTGTCACTCCCCTTCTCCTTCTGCTCTGATTGAACTTCTACTCATCTTGGCATCCATAGAAGTATCTCTCACAGTGCCGTAAATAAAGCAATAAAATTATGGTAAGAAGAAATTGAAACAATTAGAGAAACGCACCTCCTGGTGGTTCTTGATGGTGGAGAGGATGCTTTTGTCTAAGAGGGACTGTTCCAATGTATTTTCCCTGTTCACTTAGGACTGAATTAATAATTTTTATTTAGGTAATGTATATACAACCATGGAAGGAACCCCCTATCACCCCCCCAATACTTCAGACCATTACATGAAACATGTTAGCAGGATGTAAAACATGCCCCAAATTCCACTACCAAGAAATTATTGAAAAATCAATTGAACTGAAACCTTGTTAGTAACTGGCTTACTGTTATGCTTGCCCAGACATTCAGTTTTTCTCATTTTTTCCATATTTTTGTTATTCTAAGGTGTTGCCAAGATAGCAATGTGTGAACCTTAGAAAGGCTCCTTTCCTCAGGGTAACCCCAGAACCATCAGGAAGTGTTCCCATAAGCAAATGAATGTCATGGCATAAAAGGCTCAGACTGACAAATTTTATCCCATTGCAGATATAGGTCCATCCCGTGTCTTAAAATGACATTGTGCCTTTTACAGAACAGCAAGCCAAATGTGATCATATTCACAAAGCAAATGGCTGAAGAGCATGTGGAATACTGAACAAATAATAAACAAAAATGTAAATGAAACTGGGCATTCTGCCTAGAAAACAGAATCTGTGTGCAAACAGCACAGATTCAAGCCAAATTTTAGACCCTCTGAGAGGTCATTCAACTGTGCTTGTCTCCAAGCATAGAGCCAAAGAGGAAATGGGGGAATTTTCTATCAGTACACAGTGGGAAGATACAAGGTGTAGAAATCATAAATCTGCTTCAGGAAAGACTGAACAAAAGGATGAAGATTCAACGGGGCTTCATCCCTAATTTGACCAGTATCCAACAGCAAGTCCTAGGAATCATTTTGTGGAATCATTTCAGCTCCATATTTTATTGTATCTTTTGGTTCATCAAAGGCTACTTTTTGTAGCAGTGTGAGACCTCAAAGGCTAGAATTGGTATTAAATGACATGTATCTTATTTCCGATTATGTAATGGACAAATCACTTTCTTCTGATCCCATCTGTATTTTTTTTTTAAGATTTTACTTATTTATTTGTCAGAGAGAGTGAGCACAGGCTGACAGAGTGGCAGGCAGAGGCAGAGAGAGAGGGAGGCTCCCTGCCAAGCAAGGAGCCCGATGCAGGACTCGATCCCAGGACGCTGGGATCATGACCTGAGCTGAAGGCAGCCGCTTAACAAAATGAGCCACCCAGGCGTCCCCTGTATTTTTTTTTTAATTTTTATTTTTAAAAATCTAATTCTAGTCCCAGCTTTATAACACAGTAAACCATTTCACAAAGTCAGCAGTATGAAACCCTCTGTGTTCTTGTTCTAGTTAGCAAGGAAGAGGAAGTGCATTCCAGGCAGAATAGTGCTCAGTGGGGCTGTGGGTCCTCAGTGTAGTGCTAACAAGTAGTCAGGCCTCAGCTGGGAGACAAGTGGTACATTTCTCTGGCTGGTCCAATAAACTTTACAGATTTTTTTTTTTTTTAAATACAGAGACAGCGAGAGCAAGAGCAAGATAACACATGCAGGAGGAGCAGCAGAGGGAGAGGGAGAGGCAGACTCTCCCCTGAGCAGGGAGTCCACTCAGGGCTCAGTCCCAGGACCCCATGATCACCACCTAAGCCTAAGTCAGACACTCAGCTGCCTGGGCCACCCAGGTGCCCCTTTATAGGTCTTTTTAATGCTTCCATTAGTCTGTAACTATTAGTTCAGAGTAACCATCTTTTCCTTTTGACGGTTTCTCAACTCATTTATCCACAGGCAGCTAATACCTTGCTATAGTTATTACCTGAAAATTAGGGGAAACAATCTTCTACATGATTTGAGGTCCCATGGCCTCATTTTCTCTCCATTTTGATCCATCATGTCCAAATCTCTCAGTTTCCATGTACCTGCTAAAAATTCTACAAAAATTCACTGTAAGAGGCTGAGAATTTTAGCGTCCTTTATTATGTACCCTTGCTCAAATAATCTAAATTTATTTTCCATTAAATTCTGGTCAGGACAATCTCTTCCGTTTCTGGAGAATATGCTCAACCAAGTCTACCTCTCGCCTGAGCTCAGTCTCTTTCTCCTGAAATTTCTTTCTTCTCTTCCTCCTTCATTCTTTGTCCACTCATCAAGGGCAGGAGGTCTTGAAGTCTCTGCGGATTTTTGCAGCCTGTTTCTTCCTGTGAATCCACTTAGCCCTTTCCAATTGTATCATGTATCACGTAACAAATGTTAAACTTGATTCTATTTCATCACGTACATTTTATTGTGCACAGGGAGTTTTGCTTTTCCCATGCATAGCTGATTCCTCAAAATGCAACCGGACTGATAAATTAATAGACTGGGAGGGAATCTGGAAAGGGATCAGAGTCTGAAAATACAACAAAGCCACTTTTATAGAACATTCAAATTCACAGACTTGCCCAGTATCTCCCTCGACAAAAGCCTATGAGATCCAAAATTACAGTGAGTATCAGTGGAGATTAACTTTACTTGAGTCAAATTTGTAGGCTTAAGTCACCACCATAAAGGAAAGAATTTAAAATAATAAATTGTCCCTTTTGAGTTTTATGATAGGATGTTCAATAAGTTTCCTTTGCGGATTAAGACACAATTGAAATATATTAGTGATCCACAGCTCTAAAATCAGAAATGTGGCTTCCTGAAATTTGAACTATCCATCTGTTTCAGTGTAAACAATGTGGTATGTGCATAGTATGCATTATTTATATTTAGCATGCAGATTTTTCAGGACTGGAAAGTCATACCACACCTAGAGAGAGTATGAACACAGAATACAATGCTCATGGAAAGGTCTGCATCTCACCAATATTTTTGATCAAAAGTTGTTTCTATGGTTACAATACCATCACCCTTATCATGCATGGTGCACTAAGCCACTCTATTTTTTATGTTACATGGTAAAGAAACATGAAATTCATGTAAAGCCAAATAGTATCTTTAAGAATAAAGCAGCCACATCTACTTTTTCTGTTAATGAGAAAGACATGTTGCTTTCAAGTCTCCTGCAATCTCGTCTTTTGGAAATAGATATGGCTGGATCTATTCTCAGAGAAATTATCTGTTCTAAAGAGCTAGATTTGAGGGACTATGTTTATTTGTATTTCATTTTGCTACTAACCTAGTAAGTAAAATGACACCATGCTTCCCAAAACTGAATCCATTCTGCAATTATGCAGAATACTATCTAGGACATTGTATTTTCCACCTCTTTCAAAAACAAATGTAGGCCTGGTTTCTAGAGAAATCCACAGAGCAAATAAGGAATAGGGGCTTCTGCACTGAAAGGAGTGCCATGCCACTCCTGACAGTTTCCAGTGTCCCAACACTAATCTGATCTATTTCAAAAGGCCATGGCATGAAGTCAGACTAGAAACATAGAGTTCTCCACCAAAATGTCAGATGCCGTGTGGCTTTAAATTTGGGGAATTCCTTTCCTAGAGAAAATAATCTGAGCAACGGTCTGGAGCAGCACCTCGGCTTGGGCTGAAGTGGATGACATGTGAAGGTTTGCAAAAGCCAGGATGTGAATATAGTGTGAAGGAAAGGACTAGATGGCAGAGGTGAGGGAGCAGGACCTTGGAGGGTGTGGTCTCCCTGCAGCTCCCCATTTCCTGGCGAGAGGCCCCACTGGGGAAGCCAGAAGCTTCATCAGATTCTGAAGTAAATGGAACAGCCAGCAGGCTACAGGCTTAGAATTTCCTAGTTGTTGCCTCCTACAAAGAACTTTTGTTACCATTTGAGGAACAAAAAGCACATTTATATCCATCACCTTCCATTACTCAGACCTCCCTGCATTGTATCTGTTGACACGTACTTACAGATTCAGCAGGATGGGTGTGAATGTCAGGAAGTGGCTGCCAAGTGTAACTAACAGCAGTGCTGTAGCATAAGGGCACACTAACCTGAGCCCTCCACCTGTCCATGCCGAGAACTCCAAAATGAAGACCATTTTACAACCCCTGCACCTGGACTCTGTATTAAATTTCGGGTGAACCTTTATATAAATTTCACTTTAATTGAATACCAAAACCGTGAAATGAAGTCCCCCTGAATGTACTATGTGAACTCAGGCAAGTTAGATGCTTTGATATGATATAGTTATTAAAAGAAACTTAGAGCTATCTGATTTCCGTGTTTATGCTCCAGTTAGTCATTATAAAATTTAGTGTTCGCATAACTTTCCCAAAGGAATCGGTTTCTCTGCATGGCACTGTGATAGGCCTGGGACCTTGAAAAAAAAAAAAAAACAGTGGTAGTTTTACCTGTGATTTATGGATCTGGGTGAGCCATATGATATATATGGCATTAATGGAGCTGGATGGAGTCCAGAGCAGTCAAATACTCATCTTCCCATCTCTGCACAGAAGTTGGGAATTTGGACCTGCCAGAAACATTATTTATTAGCACATTACATGCTCACACTCTGAAATACTCACAAGTCTGACAGCACTTTCTGCTGAAACCTTTGAATGTCCCTATCAACTTTTCTTCATTCCTTTTACACGATCTCTTTGGGTCTTTCTTCTCTCTCTCACATGTGCTACACAGGGCTGACACTTCTTGTCTCCTTTTGCAGTTTTATACATTTGAATGCTCAAGAAAGTTCAGGATCTTGTGATCATGTTTACTTTTTTTGTTGGTTAAAAAAAAGTTTGAATAAAAGTTCCTCCTCAACACTTTCTCTTCCCTACTGGGCTCAGTTTCCTGCTCTCCATCTCTTAACTCTAGGAGGAGAAGAAAGTATGATTTAGCCAGTCCCTGTTATGTGGCTGGCACTGTCTTAGGTATTTTACCTAATCGGCTCATGCAATCCACATAA
The DNA here is from genome assembly GCA_003697995.1 of Taxidea taxus jeffersonii. Lineage (NCBI taxonomy): Eukaryota > Metazoa > Chordata > Mammalia > Carnivora > Mustelidae > Taxidea > Taxidea taxus. The sequence continues at coordinate 59,714 of RCUC01169204.1, read as the reverse complement.
TCTCTCCAAAGAATGTACTCATTTTAGTCCTTTCTCTGGTCAAACCTCACCTGTCAAGTAAGCCTTCTAGATCAAGGCCTTATCTACATAAACCTATCTAAATAAGAACGGCTCCTGTCAATCCAGTCCCTTTTCCCAAGTTATTTTTTTTTAATATTTTATTTATTTATTCATCAGAGAGAGAGGCACAGTGAGAGAGGGAACACAAGCAGGGGGAGTGAGAGGGGGGAAGCAGGCTTCCCGCTGAGCAAGCAGCCGGATGTGGGGCTCCATCCCAGGACGCTGGGATCATGACCCCAGCCGAAGGCAGACGCTTAACGACTGAGCCACCCAGGTGCCCCCCGCAAGTTATCTTTCTTAACACTTATTACCAATCCCATCATAGAGATTTTGTTTGATTGTTTTGTCCCGTCACCCACCCCCCTGAAACCGCCCCCCCCCCCCCCGTAGCAGAAGCATCATGAGAGTAACCATTTTGCTGCCTTCTTTTTTTTTCCCCCAGCTCTATTATCTCCACCTAGGAGAGTAGCTGACCTGTAATAGATGCAAATAAACATCTATAGAATGAATGATTAGATAAGAGATTGACTTCAGGGTAAAGAGCCAAGATTCTGTCCTCCTGTGGTCTGGGCTCAGCATCTCGGAGAGCCAAGATAGGGTAGCTGTCAGGTGTGGTCTTAGTGTCAAGCTGTTTGGCTCGGACCCCAGCTTTCCCATTCATTAGCTGTGTGACTTTGGATGGGCTACTTAATTGACAGGGCCTCTACTAATACCGGTGGTAATAATAACAACCAGCTTGTGGGGTTGTGTGAGAGTTGAATTCATAAATACTATGTGCTTAGAAAAGCACCTGGCATTCATGTTAAAGGTTATCATTAACCTCAGTTCACAGATGAAGAAACAGAGGAGGCTTACAACCCATTAGGTGGGAAGTAGGACTTCCAACAGAACTGCTTCCTGTGCCACAGATGATTATTTTTAGAAGACAGGTTTTTTTTTTTCTCTAAGCTGCACTTCTTCTCCTTGTCTTCTTCATTTTCTTTATACTCTTAATAACATTCTTATTAAAAATAATCATTGAGGGACGCCTAGGTGGCTCAGTTGGTTAAGCGGCTGCCTTCGGCTCAGGTCATGATCCCAGCGTCCTGGGATGGAGTCCCACATCAGGTTCCTTGCTCAGCAGGGAGCCTGCTTCTCCCTCTGCCTCTGCCTGCCACTCTCTCTGCCTGTGCTCACTCTCTCTGTCAACTAAATAAATAAAATCTTTAAAAAAAAATCATTGAAATTTGAGTATGGCTTAGATGTGAACATTTTTTTTAAAATATTTTATTTATTTATTAGAGAGAGAGAGAGAGAGAGCGAGCACAGGCAGACAGAGTGGCAGGCAGAGGCAGAGGGAGAAGCAGGCTCTCTGCCAAGCAAGGAGCCCGATGTGGGACTCGAACCCAGGATGCTGGGATCATGACCTGAGCTGAAGGCAGCTGCTTAACCAACTGAGCCACCCAGGCATCCCAGATGGGAACATTTTAGGTTGCAAATAAAGTGCACTTCTCTAAGGACACCACTGTGGGAAAAGATAAAAAAATAAAGTTTAAAAAAATACACTTGGATATATAAAAGGAATAATAATTTCTAATCCATTTTCCCCTAAAATCTTCGAATACTGAATCTTCTACCTACAGACATAGCTCTGAATTGTGTATCTAAAAAATGCTTGCCCATGACACAGTATGCTATCTGAGTACCACAAATATAGATCCTTTTATAATGTTAATAAGGCTCCTGGATTGCTAATTTTATGAATTTTGTCTTAGTCCTTCCTTTAGCTTCATAGGTTTTTAAAATGTGTAGTGGCATCTACCTTTTAATCGAATCTGAGTCATCTCTCTGACACCTATAGCAGCTTTGTACCCAGCTTTTTTTCTCTTGTCCAAACAACCTTTTCTTCAGAAATTTACTGGGAAGTTCAACATAGAAAGTATGTAAGTGTGGTTGTTCTGACTCAAGTAAGATGGAGTGCTGCTGAGTCCATCTCCCCCAGCCCTCCAAAGCCCTGGGAGAACTCCACTGAAGATCTCCATTTCAAAAGAAATGCGGGGAAGGCTGGTTTCTTATATAGTAACTTGTCCTTAAAGGAGATTTTAAAAAGCGAAGTAACATTTAAACTGACAACTTTAGAAGCTTTAGATGAGCTTCAAATCAGAATTAATTTTCTCTTTGTTCCCCCTTCTCTCACTCTAAGCTTGATTTATTACTGTCATTTGCCTTTTTAAAAAAACTCTCAGTGATTTCTAATTTATTCCAATTATAAAAGCCTTATCTCAAAACTCATCGCTGTCTTCTCATTTACCTTTAAACTGTGACCAGCAATCAGGCGGACCGGTAACCTGGGTTGATTCTCACTGGACTGTACATCTGTCTTTTTCCTTCGACCCCACCCCACCCCCTTCCCCAGCGTCACGGCGCCTGGCTGTGTAAGAGGTCCTGTGGGGAATATGCTGGCGCTGAAAGCTGCTCTGGTCGAGCACCCCAAGGAGATCAGCCACCCTCAGCTACATGCATACACATGTGCACACACATGCACACATGCACACATACACGCGCAAGCTCACAGAAGAGACAGTCCAGGAACCACTTCACTGACAAGGAGAGGGGAAGTCTTGGGGCAAAGTGACTTCCAGAGCCTTAGGGTACACAAGCAAGGCACTCAGTACCCCCAGCCAGGCCGCTCACCAACACCCACCACTGAATGAGAGTCCCCTCAGATCAGGGATTCCACCCCCTTGGAAAATAATCACATGTGAGAGTGCAGTTAGGGACCCTTTCCCTGATAGGGAGGGCAGGACAGTTAGATGTTACCTCTCATTATGAATAAACACCTGTTTTGCACAGTTTCAATAGGTGGAAGTTTATTTAAAACAGGTCAAGAGATTGAATTTTTTTCTTTCTTTTCTCTTTCCTTTTCCACACCATTTGCCCTCTAAAATGCATCTCTGCCACAAATAACTTAAAATTATTTCTGGTGAGCATAGGACAATGTATAGAGTTGTAGAATTACTATGTTGTACACCTGAAACTAATATAACCTTGTGTCAATTGTATGTCAATAAAAAAATACCTAAATAAAAAAAGCATTCACTTTAGTTTGGTTTTTTTTCTGATAATCTCTAAATGTGCAAAAAGTATTTCACCTGTTTCAGGTGTACAGCTGTGTGTTTTGTTTTCCCAAGACTGGATATTAACTGGATGTGTTTGTCTAATAGCATTTCCAAGTAGAACAGAAAGTAATCAAAGGCTGATATTGAGAAGATGGGGATGCAATTTATGGCCCCTGACTACACATCATATATGTGAATATTTTAAATGTCCTTTAGTGAACAATCTCCTCTTAAACATGTCTGATTTTCAACCTGATACCTGATTTATAATATTAATTTGTTAGTAAATACTTTAAAGAGTAAAATGCTAAGGTTTGTTAAAAACTAGTCCAGCCACAATCAAAAATTACTACAAATTATATGGCAGTTGTGTTGTATTTACAGTGCTAAGATGTAAACACCATGAAGGACATTATTTAGCACTGATAGCAATAATTTTAATTCTGTAAAACAGAAGTGAGAAAAGACAAATACAAAGCAACTCTACATATCCTTTCAGAGGTGTTTCATTTTCTTTCCAAAAAAAATCTTACTCTATAGTAAAGGACACAATCCTCGGTAGACCCCTCTCTCCCCTCTAGATAGAGGCTCACTGACTGGTTTTTGTGGATAAGAGGGTGATGATAAAGAACGAGTGGGGAGAACTTAACTTAATAGATACTCTGTATACTTTGTGTTTGAAAGAATTAAACCAGCTGCACTCACTACCTTTGTGGGCCGTTGTAATGACAAAGCTCATTAGGTGACCAACAGCTACAAGGCTATCCTATCCAGGTCTCCCTTTGATTTGGATTAGAGCTGATTAATAGCATTTTTAAAAAAACAAATCCAGTTTCATTTGCTGCTTGGTTTCACTTCAGGTCTTTCTGCTGTCACCTCATCCATCATTAAGCCTGGGTTGCCTGCTGGGACAGCAGCTCCCCAAAGGATTCTAGTATGGCACACCATGTGAAACTTCCTACTCTATGCTCCTAAGGAATGTCTTTGGTCCAGCCTCCTTGCTAATAGTTGCTGTATACCCACTGAACTCTGCTAGCTATTCTCTCAATAAATACAGTGTTATTAAAAAGGAAACAGTGCCTGACATATGTTGGATACTTAATATACTCAGCACAGTGCCTAGCATTTTAGACTACCCAGCTTATCCCTATGACACAGATGCTGAAACAGACAGAGGTAAGGTCATTTTTCCGTGGTTAGTATTAGCTAATCAGTGTCAAAAGTGGGATTCAAATCTAGATCTGGTTCTAAAGCCTGTTCTTTTACATCTTGACAATATGTCGCCTCTGTACACCCAGCTTGCATCACTGTGTTAAGGTCATTGGTTTAACCAATTCAGTATCTAAAGTAAGGTGCTGGAATATAAAAATGCATAGAACAGAATGTCTAGCCTCTTGGGCCTTTCCACATAGTGAAAGAGGAAAAAAGTGTTAAATGGATAGGGAGGAAAACACAATTCAATGCTTTTGAAGTACCCAGGGATAAATTTCTCAAATGACAGTGATGTTAGAATTGATTCCTGGAGGAAGAATAGGTATTGGGATAAAAAAAAAAAATGTTGGCTTTGAAGAAGAACATCAAAGTTAGAGCTCAAAAAGGTCCCATTTTGCTTAGCATTCTGATAAGAATGAATTGTATTCTAGATGTAGATATAGGGTAAACACAGGAGTATTTTAAGCAGAGAATTTCCATAAACCTGAAATTTTATCAAGATTACTATAAAGTTAGTCAGAATATTAAGGCTTCTTGAAGACTGGCTGAATTCTGGATCTCAGTTTTGGTAACCCCCTTTTCTTCTAGAAAATAAATAACAATTATTTTAAAAATAATTATAATTTTCAAAAACCTCTCTGGCATTTGTTTTTCCTTTGATTGTATTTTTTCCTTTAGAGTTAGGTAGAAAGTTAAAAGGAATTGAAAAAGCAACAAGCCTCTGAATGAAAGCATCAGTAGAATATTCATAAATAAGTTCTAAGAAGTACCAAGGTTATAATTAGAAGAACTGGGTTTAGATTCTGACTCCACTAATTAGGAAAACTCTTTATTATTTGTAAAAATTGGGATTTTTTTCTATGTATTTCACAGAAATAATATGAGCTTCAAATGATAATGTCCGAGAAAGTGCTTTGTGAATTATGCAAGTACCAGAGAAGGAGTGAGCCAAAAAAGAAGTTACTGAGATAGGAAAGAACTCATGAAGTAGAGGTATGGCAAAGGAAGTTCTACTAGCTCCCCCCACCCCCAGCCTCTTGTATATGGCTGTCAGCCTTCTAACAGTCTGCCAAGAGCCTCCAGTTGATACTGGGACCCCAATGTGATCCAAAAGATTTTCCAATATAAAGCTTTGCCTTTGGAATTTCCTTCTCTTTTAAATGTGGCAGAGTAGAAGACAGCCACTTTTATAATGAATAGGGAAATTACTATAACTACATAATTTTAATTTCTTTGGAGCTATGTGTGTTAATGACTGAATTATGTTAATCACTGAATTGTGTATCCCTAATTTACATCTTGAAGCCCTAAACCCCAATGTAACTATATTTGGAAAAAAGGTCTTTAAAGGAGTACCTGAGGTGAAATTGGGTCATACGGATGGAGTCCTAATATAGTTGAACAGGTATTCTTATAGGGGAAGGAACACCAGAGCTCCTTCTCTCCCTGTTTGCACCTGCCAGAGAAAGACTAGGTGAAGACACAAGAAGCCATCTGCTTTTGCACCCAGAAACTCATATCCCATGTTCCCCTAAACTGGACTATTTTTCCCCAGCTATATTAATTGATCTACTCATATATCCTTCAAAGGAATTACACTGTTCTTTGCCTTTACTTGCAATTCCCTAGAATGCCTTTACCATTATACTTGTTTTGACAAATGCTAGTCAGCCTTCAAACCTTAGCTTATGTATCTGTCTTCAGGACCCTCCTCTTCATCTATGTGTCTGACTGAGTTGATGTTCCACTGTGTTTCTGTTGCACCTAAAGTATACTTTTATAAAAGCCTGAATATGTTTTGCTATAGATCAGAATTGTCTTACTCATCCCCAGTAAGCTCTCTAAAGGGAGTAAAGAATAAGCTCTCCAAGGATTCTCATCCCAGCAGTTAACACCTAGCCTTTTAGTAGGTTGCTCAGTAAGTATGTTTTAATCTATCTAGTGGACTACAAGAAAGAGACATAAGGAATTAAAGAAATGAAGAGAAAACACATGAAAGGGAAAAATGGTAGCCTCAGTTGAGAATAGCTTGAGCACAACAGCATTAACCATGGAAAATTAGAAGAAAGAATGGAAATTTGAACGTGTGAATATGACAAATAGTTTGCTGAGCTCAAGTAATCACACCTAAAGCTTTATGTGGATGCAAATTATACAAAAGGATATACTACTGGTCACAGAGAAAAGGCTCAGGATGTATTGGCTTTAAAAAAATGAGTGGATGAATATTTAATAGGTAACTGGATAAAAAGTGAAGGCATGGGCAGTAGAGTACAAGGTAGAGAAGGTTAGAAAGTACTGCGGATAAATCTAAGAGCAGAGAGATAAAGCAATAATGACAGAATGTGGCTGAAACTCCATATGATGAAATTCCAAATGATGACTCCCAATGGTGGCTTTCTTAGACATTTCAAGACCATCATGTGATCCTCTGAGTAATCATCTATTTCACTCATCTTTAATAATAATGATAAGTTAAATTTGAATGGATTTCTATTTTGTGAAAGGTGTTCATATGCACAACTCTATTTAATTGTATAATAAGTATGTGAGACACTTAAGGCAGTTCAGGCTACCATTTTACAAATGAGGAAGCAGAGGATAGCCTAAGTCATCTGCCCACTAGAACTTTCCAGCCCACACTGGAGCTAGAGCAGATCCTTGAATCATGGCAGCTACCCACTTACTTTGCAGAAAAAGACCACTTCAGGTGTTTGCCTTGACTAGCTCTGAGTTAAAGACCTGTTAGTCAGATTTACCCAGCTCATAGCTCCAGTCACATGCATTTCGAATTAAATCACACTGTTTCTTAATCATTGTCTATATTATGTGCTTTAATTTTTTTATATACAGTGCTTTTAAAATGTCAGAATTTTTCATGTATCTTTATGCTACATTTTTGTAATTTTGTGGTAATATTCCCATATTAAAATATTGTACCTCATAACCTTATCCCAGGGAGGTTTTATTTGCACAAACCTCGCCTGACAAGGTTTTGTGAATATTGCCCATCTAAGGGAGTGAGGTGATCCTGGTTTTATTTTTATTATTATTTTTTCTCGTTCCCCACCTAAACCAAGACAATGGGGAAAAATTTGCAAATAAAAATAAAGTAATATATAATGTCATTTCCTGACATACCTTCGATTTTGAGGCTCTTTCTTATGGCTGTCAGTATCTGTCTTTTTAAAGAGGAGGTTCAGAGAAAGAAATCAATGTGCTTACCTGGTCACCTACAACACATTTGTACCTCCACCAACTCCAGTCTCATCCAGCTACACACATAAATTTAAGATTAGAATTCCTTCTTCTCATTAGCTGCCAGTATTTTCTCTTTAAATATCAGAAGAAACTACTTGCTGATCTTTCAAAATACCCAAAACATGCCTCCATTTAATAGAGGAAATAATTCTACATCTAACATATTATTGTATTAAAAGGTCTATTTTAAGGATATTTCATTCAGAAAATCCCTACCAAAAAAATGAAAACAATGTTCTTCAAGTTTGGGGGAAAATGTAGAAGTTGGAGCAACAAGAAAAAAATGTGAAAGCCTACCTCAAAGGGCTTTTGTGAAAGTTAATGAGCTAGTGTTTATAAAACATGATGGGAATCTGTCTTGAAAGGAACACTGTGAGCAAAATGTTTTAATATTATCATATATGCTCATATTACAAAGATTTAAAATTACAGGTTGAAGTGTGTGCAATGGAAAGTTTACTGCTTGGTTTAAAAAGTTCCCAATTAATACTCTACCAGTTGGGGTCCACACTGAAGGCACCTAGCTTAATTCACATAGCATGCTGTTAGACCAGTAAGGAGAGAACAAGTCCTGGCTTCCACTTCTCTTATTTTTGTCTTTTAGACTAAATAACCTCTAAATATTTTAGATGAAATAAATTATTCTAGTGTTTTGCCACCTCCCTATGGCATTGGAACAGGAATATTCATAAATATTGACACCATGACTCCTGTGAGAAGGAATTCTATTTATTAAACTTTGGCTCCTACAACTTAATTTCTGTTTGCCCAACACAAAGATGATAATGCACCACAGAAAGTCATCACACACATAACTTTATAATGAGAATGAAGCCTCATTATGGGGCTCTCTGGGGCTGTGAAGTTTTAGCCCCAGAGAGAGACGCAGAATTAAAACGATTTCTAAGTAAAATGCAGTTTGACTCAAGTCATTAAGAGAAAATTTGGAGAGTAAGATAGAGGGAAGAAAGGAAAGAGGAGACAGGGAGAAGAATGGTAACCTTTTCTGTCTGCTTAATATATACATCTTTCTTTACAAGCCTTTTCTCACAGATAAGGTGATTTAATCCGTGGCGAGTGCTGTGCTTTTGTGTACCCTTATTCCTTTCTTCAGGGAACCGTCTTTTCTGTCTGCATGTGTTGCTGGTGGATCTGTCAATCATGTTGCCTCAACCATTCCTAGAGATGTATCTAAGACTCCTCTTCACCTGCAGCTCCCTGCTCCTCGGGATATAGTGATTAGTATATGCACAGGCATGTGACCCAGGCTGAGGTAATCAGAGTCTTTCTGGAAACTACAAGAGAGAATCTCAGCTCCTTTTGGGTTATAATATATAAGAATACAAGGTGGTAGCTCCCAACATCCTTCTCTGTGTACACAGAAAAAGCTACTTGAGATTTAAACCCATAGAAAAACCTATGTAATATTGTTTTAGTCCCTGTTTCTAACTCTGTTTGGACTTTGCAGTTACATGAGTCAGTGTGTTTTCTTTTCTTTTCTAATTGGGCTCATTTTTGTTGAATTTCTTGCAACCCAACAGATTTACCTAAAACAATCTTTAGATGAATTTTTCTCAATTAACCCTCTCAAAAACCTTTTTACCTCTAAACCTCAAAAACCATTTTACGAATGAGAGACTTAGGAAGGTTGAGTAAATTATCCCAGTTCACATGTAGGAAGTGTCACAGCCAGATTCAAAGTCATACAGTCTGACTGGGGTTCCCTTAAACATGATGCCAAAGGCATTAAAAGACTGGACCATGTGGGGCTGGTAATGTAGATTACACTCTTTTTCCTTTTTCTTTGTTTGTTTTTTAAATATTTTATTTGTTTATTTTAATTAACATCTCTTTATTTATTTTTATTCTAAAATATCTTTCATTAAATTTCAAATGAAAGTTTGTTCCTTGTCAATAGTAAAAACTCACATTCAGCCTCTATGAGAGCATTGTTGCATATATAACTTGATAATTTATAACTATTTCCGCTGAAAAGAACACATAAAACAATGATACATAATTCTCAATTTATATTACTGATTTCATATAGTTTTTTTTTAATATTTTATTTATTTGAGAGGGAGAGAGAGAGGGAATGAGAGGAGAGAGGTCAGCGGGAGAAGCAGACTCCCTGCTGGGCAGGGAGCCCGATGCGATGCGGGACTCCATCCCAGGACTCCAGGATCATGACCTGAGCCGAAGGCAGTCGCCCAACCAACTGAGCCACCCAGGCGCCCCCTGATTTCATATAGTTTTATAAATTGATCACATTTCTGATACTTTTTCTCTCCGATGTTTTGGGGAGATATTGAAAGGGAATTGCCAGGCCGGAAAAGACATCTGTGTCCCCCGTATGCCCCTTTCTTCTCTCAGTAAATCCAGCTTATTCTTTCTCTCTCTGGCTCATGAAGTCTCTGTTCCAGTGTCATGCTCCCCAAATCTTTTCATGCCTAAATCAAAAACTTCCTTTTCTTCACCCTCTTTTATATTTCCTCCTTGGTTCTACTGTTCCATTCACTGCTACCAAACTTACTTAGAACTTAATTTTCTGCCTGCCTACTTGCTCTGCCACACACATAGAAATTGTACTAACTAGGGCCTTGCACCCTGCCCATCCATGGATATGCAAAAATTATGGCATGACCTATAGCTTTAAAGCACAATATGTTTAGCTGGGAAGACAGACATGTTAACAAAACTCTGTAGCAAAGCCATTCGTTTTATGATTAGGTATATACAGCTTACAGAGGGGGCCCAGATATAGGAGTAACTAACACAAATAAGACTCAGTGAGAATGTTAGAAATCAGTCATCAAGGACAGACAAGGGCTGTAGGGACAAAGTTGGAGAGGAAGGAGTGGTGTCAAGCAGAGGCAAACCAGACACATAAAACAAGAGATGTAAAGACATGAGGCATGAAGGAATTCAGCTTGGGTTGCAAAGATAATTTTGAAATGTCTATCTGGTTCACAATGGAACCTTTAACAACATCTCCCTCCCTTGACAGTTCTGTCCATACTAGTTGGTCCCCCAGAAGCCATATTTATGCAGGATGTCCATAACGGCACTCCTGATTATGGCTCCGTAGACCAGAGTGCTTACCTGATGCAAGTTGAACGAACAAGCATCCCATCCACTGGTTTAGAATTTGACTGAAGAGAGAAAGAGAGAAATAGAACAAGGGACTTCTAGCCTTTGGATTTATACTTGGGAGTTTCTCTGGTGAATCTACTATGTGGAAGAAAGAAGCAAAGAAAGCCATGAAGAGAACAATGGAACACACTGAACAGAGGGAGTCCATTCACTGATGTATCAAAATGCATTACAGGATTACAGCATGGGAAGTACTGTGATGGTTCAGGGAGCCGAAGCGCAAGGAATAAAAATGCAGGCTATTTTCATGAAGCCAAAAGCTTAATGCAAAGGGTAGATAGCACAAATAAACAACATAAAATAGGGATGAAACTATAGTGCCATAAATCAAAGGGACACAGTAAAGGATATCTTGGGGACTAATTTGGATTGGGGTTCAGAGAAGGCCTCTATAAGGAGATAGCAACTAAGCTAAGATCTTAGTGACAAGAAAAAACGGTGGAGATATGGGAGGAAACTTTGAAGCTGAACTTGAAGGAGGGAAACCATTACATTTAGCATGTCAAAGACTCAGAGAGGTCAGGATGATTGGAGCTCAGTGAAAGAAAGCAAAACTAGTAAGAGGCAGCATAGAGAGGGAAGCAAGGGCCAGATGAAGGAGGACCTTTTTCCAGGTTAAGGATTTGGGATTTTATTTTAAATTCAATCATAAATTACTAAAGATTATTAAGTAAGCCAATGATAGTCTCTGATTTAAGGACTGAAAAATCCCTTTCACTTGCAAAATAGATTGTAGTGAGAAAAGAAGGAAGCAAGGAAACCAGGGAACTAGTAACCTGAAATACCTCAAGAGGAGAAGAAAAGCTTCTACTGCCAGGCTGGTAATAATGTTAATGTAAGAAATAAAACATTTGGAGATAGGGAGAAGACTTGTTAATAGATTGGAAATAGATGATGGAGGAAGAAAAAGAAAGCAAGAATGATTTCTAGGTTTGGGGATTAAGTAATTAAGTTGATGAAGAAGCAATTTTCTGAGATGGGTATGACTGTTAGAAAAATAAGTGTGGGGTTTGGTGGGGTGAATTTAGAGCTTCTGTTTTGATGATTCTGAACTTGAGATGCCTGTTGGACATCCAGGTGGATATGGCTTATGGGCAGTTAGATATTTGAGTCTGCAGTCCAGGAGAGCCACCTGGGGTGAAGATATAAATTTGGTGTTAATCATTGTGTAGGTAGTGTTACATTTTAAGCTGCAAGATACTACCTAGACAAAAGCATAGATAGAAGAAGTCAGTTAAAGATTAGGAGAAGGAGAAAAGTCAGGGGGAAAAAAAAAACTGAGAAAGAATAACAGTATAGTAGAAGGAAAACACCAGAGTGTGACATTTCAGAAGCCACCAGAAGATAGGGTTTCAAGGAGGAAGAAGTATTTAACAATGTTGAATAGTTTGGGAAGTTGAGCAAGATGAGGACGCAGGTGGCCATTGGGTTAGGCAAGGAGGGAGACTTGGATACATTGACAGGATCAGTGCCAGGATGGTGATAGAGACAGGAACCCTATTGGGGCAAGTTGAGGCAAAAATAAGACATGATTTGAATGAATGAAGGAATTAGACTGGTACAATGCTTTCAAGTTTCTGTTGTTAAGAAGATCCGAAACAGGCTGGAGGAGCTGGGGAATCAAATTTCTACAATGTGATCCTGTGTCTGTGAGAATGAAACAATGAAACACTACAGACAGTGAGACCAATGCAGCCAGAGAGAGAGGAGATAGTCACAGGTGTGGTGTAGGAGTTGAGTTCCTGACACAGGGATAGGAGATGGGAGTGAGGAGGGAAGGAAAGGAAGAGTGGGACCAGGTTGAGTGGGGGCACCTCATCTATTAGCAGGACAATCAGCACAGGGTGCTGGGACAGATGCTAGGGGAATGGTAGATTTAGGTATAGAAAAGTGTGGGAGTTCATGCCTGACCCTAGTTTCTCCTTGAAGACATTACCTAAGGGTAAGGAAAGAAGGTGGAGTATTGGAGCCCTCAGAAAGGAAGGCAGTTTGAAATAATTGTTTCAGAGGATAGGGAGCAAACATTCTATTCTTTTTTTTCAAATTTATTCATTTGACACAGAGAGAGAAAGATCACAAGTAGGCAGGGAGGCAGGCAGAGAGAAAGGGGGGAAGCAGGCTCCCCGCTGAGCAGAGAGCCCGATGCGGGGCTCGATCCCAGGACCCTGAGATCATGACCTGAGCCGAAGACAGAGGCTTTAACTCACTGAGCCACCCAGGCTCCCTGGGAGCAAACATTCTAGAGTAGTTTGTAGGATTCCTGGTCAAGATGAATCCTCACTTGAGACTTGCGGTCATGAACATAAGCTGAGACCAGTGGGTACAGTTGTGGTTTTTCCAGCAACATTAATTTGCTCAAGTATTGATAGGGAAAAAGCTGGAATTTACCCTCCTAAGCAGGAATCAAAGGAAGGAGGGAGTTATATAATTATTGAGAAGGTATTATTTGTTTGTTTGTTTGTTTAGAAAGTGTTTTAGTTACTGGCTGGAAAATCTGAGTTGTATAACCATGAAAAATGAGAATTAGAGGGATATGGTTGATATAGGGAAAAAAAACAGTGAAGAATAAGAGGTCTCAAAAAAGGCAAAGAATTACTAGAGTAAAAGAAGTAGAATAAGTAAGCTAAATGGGTAGGAGGCGGTGGCTGTTCTGGAGATTAATATAGAAGTTGTGGCAACATTTGAGTATTTAATGATCATAAATGTCAAAGATAAGACCATGAGTATTGGTAAACAAGATGAGGTGAGAGAGTAAAAAAAAACGTAAGTGAGGCCAAAAAATTAAGAAGCCAAGGTAAGAGAGATAATACCAGCAGATACGGAGTCAGCAGGAACTGACCCAGAGGAACTGGTGAAAAAAAAAAGTGAGCAACAACTAAAGTCCTGAATGGAAAGGAGTGGCCAGAGGTCGGCACAGAACCCTCAGCAGGAGGGGCAACAATTGAAGAAGTCTGTTGGCATAAACTTCAAAGGGCCTGGTGTGTTTAATGAGAAGGATGCAGACAGTTGGAAGCAGCATTGGGGAGCAAGAAAGATACACACAGAACGTTCCCCTTTGCTGAGCCCTGAGGTCTGTGGAGGGAAGGGAAGATACACATTTTCCACTCCTGAGCTTTGCCTGGCGTTCGGGGCCATAGGAGATGGCCAGCTCTCCTTGAGGATAAGAAAGGAGAAGGAACATTCAGGAAAAAATATTACCAAAGGGTGCAAGGGAAGAGATTTGGAGGGTGGAGATGGATGACAGATTGGGACCCATCAGCCTCTGCGGCATTAGACTGTGAGCCATGTTAGAAATATGTTTTACAGCCAAGTCCCAGCAGACAGACGTACAGGGCATGCACACAGGTGACTGAAAGCAGAGTTTCACAAAACCAGCGCTCTCTCACTTACTACAGGTGAGGCACTCTGACCAGTCGTAATCTCCTTATACACGAGAAAATGCTATTCTGGACCCACTAAGTCACTTTTGCCAGTGTTTGGACACTTGTCAACTCCCAGCCTTTGAATCAACTGGATCGGCTCCTGCTTTGCCATTGGGTATCTCAGATTTCCCCTGTTGTCTTCACAAGTGGCTCAGTCATTCTCCCATCTTCTTTCCTTATTTATCTCCTTTGTGACATTGGTAACCTGTAATTCTCCTGCTTTCTGTCCAGTTACAGTTGTGCATAGCCTCTCTGAAATGTGAGCTTCCCAGAGGCAGTGGCCCCGATGTCCTGCCTGTCTTTTGACCACCAGCACAGTACCTAGTGCCTGCCTCACACTCTCCATGCGAGGAGTGAATGGGCGGATTATTGAGAATATCAGTTTCATGTGTCTAGGCTGGAAAATAGCCAAGCTGTCTCCAGAGTGAAGTTTTAGACCTCTGCTATGCTCACTAAATAAATACCTGTACACAGTGCCCAACAAATATTTCTTTATCTTTTAGCTTCGTCTCTATTGCAAACAATAAAATGAACAAGAAAATGCTGCTAGGTCTTTACCCTTTGTCTCTCCAGACTCACCTTCTTCCCCTTTCCGCCCTGTTAGGGACCCTTTGTTGATGGCTTGTCCTCAGGCTTCCATTTGGTCTTGGCCCAGAAAGGCACGCACAGGAGGTCCAGAACCAGGAGGAATGGAAGCCAGGTGTGGGTTCACCTGACTCTGACTCTGTCCCTTTGGGCAGGTTGAAGGCACCATCCTCCTCCCTGGAAAGCTTCCTGGGGTTTGGGGGATTGTTGCTTAGAGGCCTAGAGGTGGTAGCGGTCCTCTCCCCACCCCCCAGCCACCATAACTTGCTTCATTCTCCCAATGCGGCCCACACTTTTCTAAGTACTTTCTTCAGGAAACTCTCCCAATCACCTCATGGGAGTATACCGTTTGTTTCTGCCTGGACCCTGACTGAAAGAGAATTGTTTCATATTTAAAGTATTATAGCACCGGGCGCCTGGGCAGCTCAGTCTGTTGGGCGTCTGCTTTCAGCTAGGGTCATGATCTTGGAGTCCCAGTACGAGCCCCACATCAGGCTCCCTGCTCAGCAGGGAGTCTGCTTCTCCCTCTGCCCCTCACCCTGCTTGTGTGCTCTCTCTCTCTCTCTCTCAAATAATACATAAAATCTTAAAAAAAAATAAAGTAGTACAGTACATAGGTGCCTCTGGGTTTAAAAGTCATGCCAAGGGCATTTCTGAACAAGTCTATACATGCCTCAGAAGATATATCCTCCACTCCCCATCTCTACTCTAAACTCACCGAATTAAGAGGGTGTTTTGCAGCTGCAGGCAAACATTGCACTATCACCATGCCAGGGTCATTCCTTCAACCAAAAAAATATTCGCCAACCATCTACTATGTGCCAGATTATGCTCAGCCCGAAGACAAGTCAAATAGGTTGCAGTGCCTGCTGTCAATGAGCTTAAAACTTTCTTGTGAAATCCTAACCTCTACTTGGCATTCAAAGCAAAATAAGGGTTGAGGGCCATATATTTATTAGTTTTTTAATTTTTTATTATGTTATGTTAGTCACCATACAGTACATTATTAGTTTTTGAGCAATTAAATATATCATGATTAAAATGTCTCAATTTGGTAATTAGGAGGTATTTAGTGTTTTGACAGATAAAAAATTATAAATGCTAGTTGCTTTTGAAGCATGCACTAACAGTGATTTGATATAAAATTGAAAATCAGAAAGAATATATGCATAAAAATATCTATTTTTCTTTTGAGGTTCTAAAGAGTAAAACACAGATGTAAATCCATAGGTAATTACTTAGGTAATCTGGGACAAAACATTGTTGAATTAGGTAAGGGACTGTCCAGTGTAACATGGTTTTCAGTGCAACAGCATGACATCAAATATGAAACACTTGCACTTCTAGTTTAAGATCTATTAAATGATTAAAATGGTTGGTATGCATTGTGGGTGCATTGTGCAGCCTTGAAAGATATACTGAAGTCCCAGCACCAGGCACCTGTGAATGTGCACTGATTTGGAAATACAGGGTGTTCTCAGGTGTAATCAAGTTCTGTTGAGGTCATCCTGAGTTAGACTGAGTCCTAAATTTGACTGGTTACTTTGTAAAAAAAAAAAAAAATAGAGAGAAATTTGGACACAGACACACCCCCACAAAGGAAAAGGTCATGTGGATAATCTTGGAGGGAGAAAATAAAGTGACATCTATGAGCCATGGCTCACCAAGGATGACCCCTGCCACCAGGAGCTAGGAAGAAGCAGGCAGGATTCTTCCCAAGAGCTTTTGGAGAGAGAACAGCCCTGCTGACAGGACTTCCAGCCTCCAAGACTGAGAGAAGAATTTCAGTGTAAAAAGCCACACTGTGTATTTACCCCTAAAATACAAATGTAGTGACCTGAAGGGGCACATGCACCCCAATGTTTATAGCAGCAATGTCCACAATAGCCAAACTAGGGAAAGACCCTAGATGTCCATTGACAGATGAATGGATAAAGAAGATGGGATATATATATATATATATATATATATATATATATATATATATATTATATATGTTATATATATATAAATATAATATATATATGTAATGGAATATTAGGCAGCCATCAAAAAAGAAATCTTGCCATTTGCAACAACGTGAATAGAACTAGAGGGTATTAGGCTAAGCAAAATAGGTCAATCAGAGAAAGACAATTATCCTATGATCTCACTGATATGTGGAATTTAAGAAACAAGGAGAGGACCGTAGGAGAAGAGATGAAAATATGAACAAGATGAAACCAGGGAGGGAGACAAACCATAAGAGAACTCAATCTTAGGAAATGAACTGAGGGTTGCTGGAGGGGAGGAGTTGGGAAGGATGGGGTGGCTGGGTGATGGATATTGGACATTGGGGAGGGTATGTGTTGTGGTGAGGGCTATGAATTGTGTAAGACTGAGGATTCACAGACCTGTACCCCTGAAACAAATAATACATTATATGTTAATTTTAAAATAATAATAAATAAAAATAAATAAAGGCACACAGTTTGTGGTACTCTGCTGCAGTGGCCTTAGGAAACTAATACAGTTACATAAGGTTTTCACAGATAACCAGATTTTCTCTTTCATGGTTAAAGAAGGCCAAGTACATGAATACTATCAAAACAAACCAAATATATACAATTACAAGCAAAGAATAAATGGATCATGAGGCCATCCATAGAAGCCTGCTAGAGCAGCAACACTAAAGACTTCTGCAATGTCCAGGACAAAACACTGATTTGACTTTCAGGGGCGATTTGATGCTTGCTCTGCTATCATAAGGAACATACAATTCATCTTCAAACTGGGTTATTTTAATTTATGTTAAACAAAGAGGAACTAACATTTAGAGTTTCTATGATATGCCAGGCCCAGTAAAAGTCACTTTATTTTTAGCATGTAATCTAATCCTTGCAATGACTCTGAATCAGAAGCATAGCATGTTCATTTTCCAAATAAGGAAATGATAAAGAGGTTGTTTAAGTTATGAGCCTGAGATCACAGAATAGTAAGTAGCAGAGATGGAATTTGAACCTACGTCTAAGGGGCAGATCTAGGTTTTCTGGGGCGTACAGTTTATACAATGTGTAGGGATAGGGACTGTTTAAGCAAAGGAAAACAAAACTATGAATCAAAATGCCTGCTTCAGGCAAATAAGTGGCCCTGAACATAAGCATGTTTGGTCAGTTCCTGTCTGGGGGCCTCTGGTTTCCATGCATTTTCTTCCAGACATTTGATAAGTAGCAAAAGTCCATTAGTGAAAAATTATAAACTACAATTAATTATTTTTTTAAATAACTCAAAATTCTACCACCTAGAGTTAACTGCTGTTAACTACAAATTTTGTACATCCTCCCAGAGATCTTTCTGTACATATGCTTTTATGGTCTGATTTTCTTTCTACGTAATATATAATTGACGTTTAAAATAAAAACCAGACTTAAAATCACCATATTTTCCCCATTCATAACCATCTAATGGCTTCCATATTCAGTGGGATTACTTTCATTTGTATCAAAATAACATAAGTTCTTAATTTAAAAAAAAAGAAATACTGCTGGGAAACTTATAATTAATAATAGGAACCCCTGTCACAGCATTATCAAATCCCACACCCTAAACACAATGCTTTTAAATTCTTCAGCTCTTTCTTCTGCATTTTCTCTAAAGTTTAAAAAAGATATTTATACAAGCTCTATCTCAGATATTATCTACTGACCCTCTTATAAGGAATAGATGAATTTAGTATTTGAACATTCCCCTTCCCCAATTTTCTCTTTTTACTCTCTTAACCTCTTAGGTTAACTTGATATTCAGGATCTAACTTGTTACAGTTATGTTAACGTTATTTCCTGTGGAGCCAAGAGACACACCTCTTCTTTCTTGTGCCCCAGAACCTTTGGTACTGGAGTTAAAAATTGTCTGCTTATTTTTGTTATTCCCTTCCGATCAGTTCTTCAGAAATTGTCCAACAGAACTCTCAAACCTTGTAAGCATTACATTCCTCATGGTCCCACATGAAATAACCTTCCAACCCCAGTTTGTTGTTGTTGTTTAAACAAAGATATTCCTTCTGGAATCCAAATACACTGCTGTCTAAAGCACAGCTGCTCTAGGAACCACCCTGGGCTTTTCTCCTTTTAAAAAAATGTTTCTTTATTTGAGAGAGAGAGAGAGAACAGGCCGAAGTAGAAGCAGGCTCCCCTATGAGCAGGAAGCCCAATGGGTCAGGGCTCCATCCCAGGACCCTGAGATCATGACCTCAGGGAAAGGCAGACGCTTAACCAACTGAGTCACCCAGGCACCTCTGGGCTTCTCCCTTATACCCATGGCTGTTCCCTTTATCCCAACCTGCAACAGACAACAAGTGGTTCTCTATTCACTCACTGATTTTGGTGGGATGCTTCCTACAGTAGCTTCCAAAGAATGCACATGTGGAAGATAAATTCTTTGAGAACCTCCATACTCTGAAAAGTCTTCATCCTACCCCCACATGTATGTATAGAATTCTAGCTGAGAAATAATTTTCCCTCAGCATTTTTGAAAGCCTTATTCTATGATCTTTAAGCTTCTGGTATTGTGGGGAGTCCAAAGCCATGCTAATTCCCAATCCTGTCTAGGTAACCAGTTTTTATTCCCTTTCTGGAAGCTTTTAGAGTCACTGTTTTTTCTCTCCTTCCCTGAAATTCTTCCTGGTACCCCTGGTGTCATTGTTTTTCATTCGTTGCACTTCCAATAATATCTCCAGGCTCACATTTGTTCCATCCTAGGGAATTTTCTTGTATTATTTCTTGCATAAAATTTTCTCTTCCCTGCTTTCTCTTTTTGGAGCCCTTTTTTTATTTTGTTAAAGCTGTGGAACTTCCTGATTTAATATCTGATTGCCTTCTTTCCAACCATTTTCCATGTTTCTTCCATTTCTTGTCCTTTCTGATTTCTTCTGCTTTATTTTCCAACACCTCCATTGACATTTTATTTCTGCTATCCTATTTTTAGCCACGCTCTAGCTTGTTTCTGCATGTTCCCTTCTCTTTCAAGGCCCCTTTTTAGGCATCATGCTCTTGTTTCAAGTGTACAAAGTATTTTATCCTTCTGGCCATATCTGTAGTGGATGGTTTTCCTGTTTTCTGCTTTGTTCATGTTTCTTTTAATATTCTCTTTTTCTCCTTGTGTCACTTTCTACATTTTATATGAAAATCTCTTTGCAAATGTCTAGAAACCTTTCCTATCTACTCAAAACATTTAAAGGATGACATTAAGATAGTAACTGAAAGTTCTATGTGTATGGGGATAAAACTCATCAATGGAGAGATTTCTTAGACAGTGATTGAGTTGTGTGCAGGCTATTACCACCATATGTTGGGAGAGTCAGGGGGTAAGCAGCTATAGTGGTGTGAATGTTGAACTACACTCTTCTTAAAGCTTCACCATTGGGGCGCCTCAGTGGCTCAGTGGGTTAAAGCCTCTGCCTTCGGCTCGGGTCATGGTCCCGGGGTCCTGGGATAGGGCCCCGCATGGGACTTTCTGCTCAGCAGGGAGTCTGCTTGCTCCTCTCTCTCTGCCTGCCTCTCTGCCTACTTGTGGTCTCTGTTTGTCAAATAAATGAAAATAAAATCTTAAAAAAAAAAAGCTTCACCATTATTTTTCAACTTTTACTCAATTTTTCCTTCCAGTATGAGTTGAACTTTCTACTTAAATACTGCAAATGGATCTCAGATGTGCTGTGAGATACTGATTTCCTAAGCCCTTGAATGGCCAGATGAACCCTGGGTGGGGCCATGGCAGGATAACCATACTTTCCAGTAGACCCAACAGTCTTAGTTGATACCAGTTGCCTTATCATAGTTAAATAGCACCCCCTCTCTCTTTTAAATGTGTCCTGATTTGGATGATAAATTTTATGATCACTAGCCTGTCACTCAAACAAAACAGCAGCAAGGAGCCTTGCTCAGAGCCTCTCAAGGGTGGCATGTGTGTCCTTCAAGCTCTACAGGTGGTAGTATGATGAGCAAATCCAGAACTAGCAGACTTACTTACCATCCCCTTGACATATCCTTCAGGATCCTGTTGCAGACTGACCATCATAGATAAGAATCCCAGGGAGCTGATAGAGGGGTTTGTATTCTGTTATTCAAAGAGCCTCCTGGTAGGGACTAGGGAGCAAGAATGCTGGGTAGGAGTCCCAAAGGTAGCCTGACTTTTTATTTCCATTTATTGAATACATTTTTTGCAGTTTATTTACTTGTATGTATGTAATTACATACAATGCCTTTGTAGTTCTCTTAAGCTAACTACAGAGAGACTGCCTTAGCAATGCATACATGTTCTAGAAATTAGAGCTTCTTCATTTTCTTGAAATAATTTGTATGACAACATTAAATTAGAAATGAACTTTATTCAAAATATTATGAGTAACCTTAACATTTTATTTTAGAACAAGGTTATCAAGGGGAATAAGTAATGTTTGACTGCTTGCCGAAATATCACAGTAAAACAAACCCATGATATCCTAAGCTCTTTTTAACATTGAAGAACCACTCTGTTCTGACAAACCAAATTAGTCTTCCATCACACTATCCCATGGTATGAAAGAACACTATCAGAATATGTGTTGTTAGTCTATATAAAGCTAAACAGCTAGTTTCCTATTGCTCACATTTAGTGTTCAACTTTACTTTTTAATAAGAGAAAAATATTTCTAATTTTTGAAGGTTTTTTCTCTATTATGATACATCAAAATAGTAACTAAATCAATATTTTCAAATATCATTTTTTAAAGATTATGATGAGTGCTTTCAGAATGTTCTAGATAGTAAGAAAACTTTCTCTCTCTCTCTCTTTTCCCTATCCAACTTTCCCATAGATTGATGGTGCTTTTTATTCAACAAATCCACTCATTCTGGTCATTGTGTCCTTTTCTCAAATGGTACCAATGACTTACTTCTTGCTAATCCAATGTTAATTTCCTATCTCACTCAGGCTGTCTTGATATTGTTAACTACTTATTCACTATTCTTAGTGTCTAAGCTGAAAAATTTTCTTCCATCTCTCAAGATCAATTATTGTACTTTACGTATGATTCCATCTTTGGTTCTTGGTTTTTGCCTCTACAGGCAGTTCAAGCTTCTGCATGTTCATGATTTCAGCTTCTATTTGAGTGCCAATGGCTGCAAAATGCATGACTACCTAATATCACTTTTCATTACATTAAACTTTTGTGTTCTAAACAATTGGTGGGGTATGCTGTTGCCTTTTTATGTGCCTGTTTAGCTAGGTGTGTATGGAAATCAGCTTGTAGGAACAAGAAGGACCATTGAAATGCTGTCCTTTTGCACATCCCCTCAAAATTTACCTACTCTACAATATTATTTTCTGATCATTCTAAATCACACAGTTCTTATTCTCAGATTCCCTATAGCATTTCATTTTTAGCCATTGAGCTTTTGCTTTTTGTCTTAAATCTGCTCACTTTCTTTACCCAATCATATTCTAAATTCATGGGTAGCAAAAATTGTATCCTCTACCATTATATCCCCTTGAGTGCCCTTCACTGGGCAATGGGTAGGTACTCATTAAATACTCATTGAAAACTTTTAAATCACATTGGTGGGATTTTCCCCATACTTTGGATTCAATTCAAACATCATTTAATACATATCCTTTCCTAGTAAAAAAAATTACAAACTAAGATTTTTTAATCTGGCTACTGGCCTTTAATTATGCTAACTGCCACTATTAAGTTGCATGACTGAGCCAAAGAAAATACTAACTGTTGGTTATTTTCTGGACTTGTGATTGATGAAATGTTATTAAGTAACATTAGGTCATATTCTTTGTCAGAATGTGACTTGGTATTTGGCAGCTACACCATCAATTAGCAATATTGCTGATAACCTCTATTTTATATAGCAAGCAATTTGTTTTTCCATACAAGCTGGGAGAAGGAGAGAAAGAAATGATAGTCGCTCCCTGCCACAAGTCATCTGCAGTAAGAATACTAGATTAAAAAATGTATTCTTTAAATCTTTTTTAAAAAATCTTTAAAATATCTATGTTGTTAAGTACATTTTGGGGCATGCATACATGGCCATCTTGGTAGGATTTCTGTCTATCATTAAGTATTAATTTATTTTTATTGCCAACTTTTAATCTAGCTATTTGATGCCTCATTTCTTACCTAAAACTTTTGAACCAGAGTCAAATATCCATGTCTCCATACCAAGGTTCCAGGAGCATTCACATTGCCAAACCAGAATTGCTAACTTAGCCTCTTTTCCCCCTCTTTTCTGAAACACATTCTACTGAAGTAAATTCAGACCTCAATGTTTTCGCCCCAAGTACTAAAAAAAGGGAAAAAGTATTTATTTAGTACCTACTATGTGCCAAGTAATATGGTGGGTATTTCTCAGAAATTAATAAATGAAAAACATAGGCCCTGAATAACTCATACCAAAGCAATATGTAGCTCATTAGGTATCAATCAAGTTTTCAGTCTTCAGTCTTTTTCATTCCCAGCTTTAATTTCCAACTATTGCTCTACCACTAACACATAGTTTTCCGTGTATACATGATTGGATCATAATTGATATTGCTATTCTAGGGCATACACTCAATAACTTTTGTGACCATGTACTAGTAAAAGGTCATACTCTGTAATGTTGATTGATTGATACTATATTGGCATAGAAGTAACTCAAATAGTCTAAGAGGGTAAACTATTTTTGACTGTTCTGAGCAAGTTAATTATAATTAACATGCAATCATAAGAAGAATCATCTACTTTGGAATTAGACTGTTAAAATCATCTGCATTAGTGACATAAGCCCAGTTCTGCTTTTCCTCTAAAGGTAAGAATTTTAGATGTTTTCTACTTATCCAACATCATTTTTATATTTACCAAAACTGTCAGTTGGTATGGGGAAATATAAATTCAATACAGACTTAGATAGAAAGGACATATAGATAGATAGAACATATCCTAAGCTTCAAAAATAAACATACATATAGAAGTATGCGGGGGGCACCTGGGTGGCTCAGTGGGTTAAAGCCTCTGCCTTCGGCTCAGGTCATGATCTCGGGGTCCTGGGATCAGGCCCCGCATCGGGCTCTTTGCTCTGCATGGGGCCTGCTTCCTCCTCTCTCTCTGCCTGCCTCTCTGCCTACTTGTGATCTCTCTCTCTGTCAAATAAATAAATAAAATCTTAAAAAAAAAAAAAAGAAGTATGCGGGAAGAAGGAAGAGCTTTTTTAATGGAAACTGAAGCATACTGGGTTAATAATAAACTCCAAAAGTTATTGTCTAAGGAGTAACTATTTTTAAAATCCCTAAACTAACTTGTCAGAAAAAAAAAAAAACAGTTAAGGTTTAAAGTCAGATTTACAAAATCTAACGTGCTGCTATATTTATTAATTGCTTTCTTTACAAGTGAACATATTTTGCATATACAGTTGGGCATTGTTATCATTAACTTTACTTCTTAGTATACAAGTCAAGTAATAAATATTAGCCAACTATTCTAAGACTCAACCCTATCAGTAGCTCCATTTTGGTATGCCTATAGAGGTATGTATATTTTTATTGGTAATCCAGGCATAGATCCAATGCATGGTCATACATGAATTTACAGAATATAATGTTATCCATAAAGAGAAATGAGTATAATGTGTAATGAAAACCAATGCATTCCATTTAATTTTGAAAAAAAAGTGCATTTTTCTGAATTACATCTGCATTCAAATTCTAAATTAAAGTTGAACAACATTAAACCACTATTTGAGAACAACAGTGGAAAACCAGACCCAGGCAGTAACATTTTTTTTTTAAGATTTTATTTATTTATTTGACACAGAGAGAGATCACAAGTAGGCAGAGAGGCAGGCAGAGAGAGGGGGTGGGGAAGCAGGCTCCCCGCTGAGCAGAGAACCCAATGCGGGACTCGATCCCAGGACCCTGAGATCATGACCTGAGCCGAAGGCAGAGGCTTAACCCTCTGAGCCACCCAGGCGTCCCCAGGCAGTAACATTTAAAAATAACATGGACATGTTTTTATGCATTTGTTTCCAAACAAGCCCTGTATACAAGTACACCTATCTTTTGCTTAATAATTTTAATTTGTTCCTGAAACTCTTCTGCTAGGTGAAAATTTATTAAATGAAGAAACATTCCCATTAATCCTAATGGGAAAAATTAGTAGATATCCCATCCCACACAAGGTACTCAAACAGTTCTTATAAATAGCATAATGTATCAGTTGAATGAAAATAAATTTATACAAATTATAAAAAAATTTGAATGTATATAATGCATTTTGTACATAAAAAGTAAGGTAATTGAAGTTTATTTTATTTGCCAAAGAAAGGAATACTTGGTAGTGGTTTAAGGTTGGTGGAATTCATGGAAAAGGGTTTCTTTCAGCGGAGTCATCCTTTAGAAGATGATAGAAACTCAAGTAACTGACTTCTCTCAGCAGGTCTTCAATATAAATGCCATGTGCTGATAACAACCTTAAGGCATTTTGAAATGCATGGAAATACCATGCAGTCAAACAAACTGAGAAGCTGTAGAGGATGGTCTCTCTTCATTTCCCTTGCTGGTGTACATTTGCAAAGCAAAACTTTTAAGGTTCATCCAAATACGACATACAATCCAAATTTGTTCCAAATGACAGTCTTTGTTTTATGAAATGGTGAAATGGTGAACATAACATATTACAACATAAGTAGTATATGTTTGAGAGAAAAAGAAAAAATATATATGGAATTATTGTCCAGAAAGTGTTGCAACGTTTCAAAAGCCATTAGGTAAAAAAATGATGACCTGAACATCCCTTATGTGGAATAAGATTATATTAATTAGTGTATACCTCAAAGCAATCTATTTGAAAAAAAAGGTGGTAGTAAGATGTCCCCTCAAAAGGTTCTTTATTGTAAATCTACTTCAGTGTTTTTAGATTAGGCTCTAAACTCAGGCTGAATACTGCCAACCATAACAAACACAGAACAATTAACTTTGGGAAATTTTATGAGTCAATGGACAAAAAAACCTATCCTATTAAAACTATTCTAGTGGATTATTTTCTGAATGTTAAGATATGTAAAATACATTTACCCAAAAAGGCTTAAAATGCACATTTTAATGTGACTATTTAACCAATTTCTTTCTCTGTTAAATTTCCATAATTCATTTAGACATTGAAAAAAAACTAAGGAAACATTAATTTGGAGAAGTGCATATCTATAATTTATCAGTAGAGTAAGATCTATGGAGACTTAGACACCAAAGTTCATCAGAGAGCAGGCTTTAACATATACATGAAAACAGAATTTTTCAGAAAAGCCAGAATTAATTTTTGACAATTTGTTGAATAGAATTAAATCAAGTGGGATTACTAACAGCTAGCAAGGAATGTTGATGTGAAGTTGTCATATGCATTTTCTTGTGATTAATATTTTATTACACATTATTTTTCATTTTCAAATTTTATGATAGTTTACTGTTTAGATGATTTCCTTGCAACTTTCTCAAAACTGCCACTAACTTTATCAGCAGATATTCCAGAGATCTGTGCCTGCTGGGGCTCCAACTGATTGTACAAGGTAATAGAGTAAGTAATAGAGTAAGTGTGTAGTCAGTAAGGTGCCAATGGTAGCATTTTTCGGATTAGTGGAGGACAGTTAAAATTGGAGGTGAGGAAAGACATAAATGGAAATTAAGTAAAAGATGAAAGACTGGAAAAGGTAGGATTCCATCCTCAGCTACTTCACTGTCTTTAACCCTTTGTTCCCACTTTGCCTACATCGCTGAGGATGCAGACAGTAGGATTAGGCCAAATAAGTAGAGGCATTAGAGTTGAAGGTTGGGGTGAAGAATAAAAGAAGGAATCAATTTTACATAAGGTGTATTGGTAACCCAAATCCTACCTACATATCCCTGTTATTTAAAAGGAGATGGGGAGTGCCTGGGTGACTCAGTGGGTTAAAGCCTTTGCCTTCGGCTCAGGTCATGATCCCAGGGTCCTGGGATTGAGCCCTGCATTGGGGCTCTCTGCTCTGCTCAGTGGGGAGCCTGCTTCCTCCCCTCTCTCTGCCTACTTGGGATCTCTCTCTGTGAAATAAATAAATAAAATTTATTTATTTTAAAATTTTATTTATTTATTTGAAAGATAGAGATCCCAAATAGGCAGAGAGGCAGGCAAAGAGAGAGGAAGGAAAGCAGGCTCCCCGCTGAGCAGAGAGGCCCTATGCAGGGCTCCATCCCAGGACCCTGGGATCATGACCTGAGCCGAAGGCAGAGGCTTTAACCCACTGAGCCACCCAAGCGCCCCTAAAATCTTTAAAAAAAAATAAAAAATAAAAGGAGATGGAAGACTGATTTTCCTACTAAAATGTTGTTTATTAATTTCTTTTATTCATTCAACAAATATTTGTAGAGCATCTACCATATGGTAGATATTATTTTGGACACCAGAATTACAACAGAGAGCAAAAAGTAGACAAAAATCTCCACCTTCATGCAAGCTTTTATAGAGTGAGTTAAATTAAGAAAATGTATATTTTATGAAACAAAAGTTAATTATTTTCTCACTGAAATTTTCTATCCTATTGAGTTGACTTTTTTTATATAGCACTGATTTTAGAGAAGGACCTGGATATTGAAGAAGAGGTTTTTAAAATATTATGGTGAGGGGTGCCTGGGTGGCTCATTTGGTTAAGCGACTGCCTTCGGCTCAGTTCATGATCCCGGAGTCCTGGAATCGAGTCCCACATTGGGCTTCCTGCTCAGCAGGAAGTCTGCTTGTCCCTCTGACCTTCTCCCTTCTCATGCTCTCTCTCACTGTCTCTCTCTCAAATATATAAATAAGATTTTTAAAAAAAATAAATAAAGTAAAATATATGGTGAGATAAAGAAGGGCTTTAATTGTTCAGTTGAACTTTATGTAGGGTCCATGGGTATTATGAAGTGTAATTGAAAATATATTTTGAGTTTAATCTCAAGCTTGAAAAGAAATTTAAGAAGAAAAAAGCAACAATTCTTGTTGCTCACCTTTTCAAAACTAAGAAGGACAAAAGCTAAATAGTTTAAATGTAGAAAAAATCTACACAAATCTTCAAATTAGTTGACCAAGGGTCATATTCTAGCCTGTGACTTTGGACAATTCATTTAAAGTTCTGAGACTCGGGTTTTTCATCTGTACAGTAGTGATAATAATATCTGTTCTTCCTCAAGGAGTTGATGTGAGAGAAGATCAAAGACATAAAGGATGTGAATATGTTTTTATTAACACTGATGTCCTAGAGAAATTAAAAAAAATCATTGTTCTCAATCTATAAAAGATGATTGAGTATAGTGTAATGAGAGCAATTTATTCATTTTGAGTCACATACTAAATGTTTTTGGTTTTTAAGATTTTGTCACTTGCTCACTTCTTATTTCTAATGTGATCTCTGTGTAGACAAAAGACTAAAAAACAGTAGCAAAATGAAATCAAATTAATGTTTGTCATTCAGACATATTTATTGATTTTTAGCTTCCTTTTCTATTTTGCTTTTCAGAGGACATGTGGGATCATTTCCCCTGACTTTTAGGAAGACATCTTGTGCCTATGTCAAGCAGTTACTGCTTGTAATTCTCTTCACAGATCCTTTAGGATGCTTGGCTTAGCCTTGGGGTGAGCCAATTGCATTCTAATGGAATGATATTTAAACTTCATTTCAAAGTCCTAATTCCAAGAATTAAAGTAAACACTCTGGAAATCCTCTGATGTACTTTTTTTTCCCCTCTCTCATATTTCTTTCTTTGTGCTTATAGCTGGCTTCCTCTTAATACTTCACGCTTCACTTTTCCCTCCTGTTAATGATATTAGATGAACAGTAAAGACCTTTCTTTTATTCTTATAGATATAATTTTTCAAAATTAATTATAATTAAATGGATTTACGGGAAGGCATGAAAATCAATCATTTATAACAGAAAGCCACTAGACAAAAATCCTATGTTAGTGGAAAAGTTTTCTGTGGACATCTAGGGAATTTCTTTCTTTCTGTTTAAAAGATTTTATTTATTTATTTATTTATTTATTAGAGAGAGAGATAGAGCAGGGGGAGAGGTAGGGGGAGAGGCAGAAGGAGATTGTAAAGCAGGGAGCCTGACATAGGGCTCAATCCCAGGAACCTGGAATCATGACCTGAGCCAAAGGCAGACACTTAACCAATGGAGCCTCCCGGGTGCCCCACTTCGGCAATTTCTGACAATCCACAGCTTATGGAAACTGGTCATTCTCCTGAAATTTCACTTTAATAAAATTTACTTTAGTGTTTAGTAATAATGGGGGTTTCAGCATTTAATTGCTCAAAACTTTGTCTTTGTTAGCAATTTAATATCTTGTAAACAGTGTGAGATTGATACGTTAGCTGAGGAAAATCCTTAAGTTTCACTTTGTTATTGATTTTCTGTATCTTTTTTTAAAAAAATGACAAACTTTGGAGTGCCTGTGTGGCTTAGTTGGTTAAGTGTTTGACTCCTGATTTCACCTCAGGTTATGATCTCAGGGTCATGAGATCAAGCCCTGCACTGGGCTCCACACTGGGCATGGAGCCTGCTTAAGATTCTCTCTTTCTCTCTCCCTCTTCCTCTACCTCACCTCCACTCAGGCTCTCTCTCTCTCTCTCTCTCTCAAAAGAAAAGAAAAGGAAAAAAGAAAGAAGCTTTTATTTTTCTGAGATGGGTTGTTAACACAACGAAATTGTGAAGTAGATAAAATTTCTCTTCAGCGAAGCCTAAAACTCTCCAAAATTTGCCTCAACCCCTTCTTGTGGAATCTGCTCCATTTTGTTCAGAAAAATCCAATTTGGTTAGGCCAGCTTTCTGAGTATGAATCCTGCTCTATGCCAGCTGAGTGATCTTGTCCATCTGTAAGATGTGATTAATAATAAAACTTACCTGTTACAATGGCCATAAGGATTAAATTATTTAAATAAGTGTAAAGCACTTAGGAAAAGCCTGACACAGGGTAAATGTCATAACCCATTATCACAGTAAGCGTTAGTAATAGGGCCTTCAGGCTCAGGCAACCAGAATCCCTTCCCATGGCTTTCCAGCTTGCCTGTCCTCCCTAGAGGCACTCCCTCTCCACTCTTCTAAGTTCCCTGCTTTATTCTGCCAGATAAATGGGCAATGACTAATGTGATCAAGTGATTGTCCAGGGATGAAAATGATGGATAAAAGCCAACTAGGAAAGAATGAGTGCTATAGGGCCTGAGAAACCTGGGTTTAAGTCCCAGATTGCCCCTTAGGAGTGACATGATTTAAGGTCAGTTAGTGCCTTCAATGGAAAAATTAAGAGAAACGTTATCAAGCACCGGGATACGTGATCCCACAGAAGCTGATCCACTCTGGGGGACTAGAACATGTTTATTACAGGGATTAGATCTCATGTGATTGTGGCAGCTGGCTGGGCAGTCGGTTTAAGTGTGTTGCTCCTGTGTCTGGAGTTGTGCCT
The DNA here is from genome assembly GCA_003697995.1 of Taxidea taxus jeffersonii. Classification (NCBI taxonomy): domain Eukaryota; kingdom Metazoa; phylum Chordata; class Mammalia; order Carnivora; family Mustelidae; genus Taxidea; species Taxidea taxus. The sequence continues at coordinate 29,461 of RCUC01169204.1, read as the reverse complement.
GTATGGGCAAGGCCAAGAGCAAAGGGAAGAGGGACATGAAGAGTGGGGAGCAAGGACGAATTGGAGCCTAGGGAGATGAGCTGGAGTCCATGAGGCCACCCTGGTTGCTTCTGCCCATCGCTGGCACTGGTATCCATGTCTCACTGTCTCTATGCCTCCACCTTTGATGATGTTCAGGAGACGGGGCCATGGAGTGGCTCCTGAAACTAGACCAGAACCGGGGACCCCAGTACAGGATGGGGTGAGAACTGCCGGAGCTGTTGACCCTGAGCTATTGCTGTGAACAAGCTGAACCAGCAGATCCCGGACACCATGGGGGAGCTGCACCAGCGTGGGAGCCTACAGGAGACTTCCCAGCAGAAGTGTGGCTGCCTTCCAACGTTCACATCAGTTACACTCGTGGCCCAGCCTAATCCAGACCCATGCAGGGAAAGGAATTCTCAAAACAGTAATCCAGCCTAGCTAAACTGACACCCGGTAAAGCCACCACACCGGGGTGAATATTAAAGCTGTACAATCTGTCTTAGAGATGCATGAGATGTAGCCACAGTCAACTTCCTGCTCCTGAGCCTGGATCACATAACACTGAAAGGAGGAAGTACGTAAGCTTGTTCATGGAAAGTACCTTCCTTTGCTATAGACCGTCTTTGGGGGCGGGGGTGTAAAGTTAATGTCTTTTAGGTAAATGCTTATGTTTAATACGAGTTTCTTCATCAACCCTTTCCCACCCAGGACTGTTCCCTTCACTCCTCCTTCTACCAAGGATGGCATCTCTGAATGAGATCAAGTTTATGAGGTCAAGTAAAAATAGAGCAGGGTGTAGGCCTCAGATTCATAGGTACCCACCGGGTATGGTGCTGGTACCTGCCACTGAAATCTGAGTCTGTGGCACTTGTGGCCTGATTTTAGCACAGTTAAAGCCTTGTAGGGTGACCAACTCATTCTGGGTTTTACACGGTTGTCCCAATTTTAAAACTGAAAGCGCTCAGTCCCAGGCAAGCCCAAATGATTGGCCATCCTCAGGCTTGATGTTCCTCCCCCTGGCTCTGCTCTTTTTAGTGTTAAAAATAGAACAGTTCCTGCTGGGTCCACCCCACCCCATGTCTACCCTACTGTTTCTGTCCCAGAGTCATCTACTACTCTGCTCCACAGCAGCCACTATTATCTCTCTACTCATCTAATTTTCTGTGAGCTCCTACTTGGAGCTCCTGACAGCCTCTAAATCCATTTCGTGCTGCACAGAATCAGAGGAAAAATAGGGAGGGGAGGTTGCTGTTTCAAGTCCTGAGGATTTATTTCCAAGGGAGTTTGAAAATATTCCCACTCTCTTTTCATCTTAGATGATACACGTTTCCCTAGACAATGAACCACGTGGCAGGGCTTAAATGACGGAAGTCAGATTTAGATTGGGACAAAATTACTTAATGTTTGTAAATATTATGCTTCTTTACAAATATGCCTTTCCGCTCCTCTTTTTCTTTCCTTGGGATGTTTACTAGAGAGTTCTGTTGTTGTTGCCCTGGTAAAATAAAAATCTAAATCCTTAGATTACCTCTTTGATAAGGAACACTTTTTGAGAAGAGAGGCCTTTATAATAGTGCTTTTTAAATGACAAAACAAAAACTACACACTTTGCTGATGTATGACCATCCATGCCTTTCTGAGAATGTTTTACTGTGGTCAAGCCCAGAGTTTGGGTGCCATCAGAAGTAATATAAGAGGTCCAGGTAAACCATTGCAAAAGAGAGGAAAGGTGTATTTCAGTAATACCTTGCCCTTATATGTCATTTTTCCCATTGTAAAGGGTGTCCACATCTCTTGTCATAATTCAGTAATAACTAATATTTACATAAGGAGAACAATTAGCCAGACACTTTACATATATACTAACACAACTACTGTCCCTCTCACAAACCTCTGAGTTACGTATGAACAAAATAAGGCACATGGAAGTGAAGTGACCTGTCCCAGGACACAGTTAGGAAATGGCCGAACCATGATTTAAAAAGAGGTGGTATAGGGTGCCTGGGTGGCTCAGTCAGTAAAGTCTCTGCCTTTGGTTCAGGTAATAATCCCAGGGTCCTGGGATTAAGTCCCACATTGTGGGGAGGGAGTGTCCCTGCTTAGCGGGGAGTGTGCTTCTCCCTCTACCCCTGTCCCCTGCTTGTAATCTCTCTCTCTCTCACACACACACCACACATACTCTCTCTCTCAAATAAATAAATAAAATCTTTTAAAAAAGGAAAAAAGAGAGGAGGTATAGTTGTTGAATGGTGGCTTGCAAAAAATATATGTCCACACCTAACACCCAGAAACTATGAATATGACCTTACTTGGAAAATAAAGGGGGGTGGTTTGCAGAAGTACTTAGACTAAAGATCTTGAGATGAGGGGAGGTAGGTGAGGGGGTGGACTAAATGGGTGATGGGCATTAAGGAAGGCACTTGTGATGAGCACTGGGTGTTGTATGTAAGTGATGAATTGCTAGATTCAATTCCTGAAACTAACACTATGCTATATGTTAATTAACTAGAATTTAAATAAAAATGTGAAACATAAAAAAATACATTAAAAAAACCCAACTCTGATAGACAACATAACATTGAAAAAATAAAAATAATAATATTACCCATATATATGATATTGATGAGTGTTTTAAAAACCATAATTATTTTTATACTATGATTTTTAAATTTGTTTAATATCGTATATGAAAAATTCCCTAGAAATTAGGTCAAAGTTATTTACTCTATAGAGCTAAATACTTGATATAAGTTTACTGCTCTGATCATTTTTAAATGTTCCACTTTACTTTGCTCATGTATTTCAAATAAATGATTTTCATAACACCACACGCACACATGCGCGTGAACACACACACACACACACACACACACACACACACACCCCTCTTGAGATGAGACTATCTGGATTGTGCAGGTGGGCCCTAATTCCAATGACAAGTGTCCTTTTAAGAAACACACAGAGGAGAGACAGAGAAGAGGAGGAGGCAATGGGACTATGGAGGCGGAGGTTGGCATGATAGAGCCACAACCCAGGATTGCCTGAAGTCACCAGATGCTGCGAGAGCCAAGGAAGAAAACTTCCCTAGAGACTTCAGAGGGAGATGATCCTGCCGACATTTTGATTTTAGACTTCCTGTCTCCAGGACTGTAAGAAAATACACTTCTGTTGTAAATCACCCAGTGTACGGTAGTTTCTTGGGACAGCCCTAGGAAACTAATACAGGTGGTCTGGCTCTACAGTCTGTGTTCTCAATCCCTGAGGTATAATGAATCACAAATGGGCTGTCTCTAGCATTTGAAACACCTATTACTCTTGCCCAGGATATTTGCTTCTCCATATTTGCTTGACCACCCTTTCCCATCACACTGTAGGGTACACCTGGTGATAAATCATGTGACCACATATGTGAAGGTAGATTAGATTCTTTTTTATTGTGTAGCCTACATAAAATTTTGGATAAAACTTAAACTTATCAAAGTGATTCTTATATCCTCAAAGAAGATAATATTTTTCCACAACGGGGAATGTGAAATCCACTATGAACACATAGATGTAATAGACCTTTGCCCATACAAATACACATAGGTATCTAGACATCTATCCTCTCTCGATCACAAATTAATCTTTGTTAATTCATTAGGTATATTATTCCCTTGTTACTCCTTTATTTAGCATGTCTTTGACTTAATGAAATCAACCTTTCTTAGTTATTTGTATGTCTTTCCTGTAAATGCTCTTTGCTCATTTCTTTGTTAAGAATTTAATAATTTTCTTAAAGATATAACCTGCATACTTATTACTTACTTTTGCTTTACTTTATTGTTAATGTCCAGAACTTTTAAAAGTAATGTAGCCAAACCTACTGAGATTTTTCTCTAGTTTTTTTTCAGAGTGATTTCCAGAAATTTCAATATTTAGTTATTTAATACAAGTGGGACTTATCCAAGCAAATGGAGATTGGTCAAAACTGGAGTGGCTTCTATTGCAAATATGCAAGTGATTTTCCTAACATCATTTACTGAATACACATATACCTTGGAGATACTGCAACTTTGGTTCCAGATCACTGTAATAAAGTGAGTATCACGATAATTCAAGTCAAATAAATTTTTTTATTTCCCAGTGCTTATAAAAGTTACTCTACAATATACTGTGGTCCACTAAGTGAGCAATAGCATTGTTTCTAAAAAAAAAAAAAAAATCTACACACCTTAATTAAAAAATGTGGGGACACCTGGGTGGCTCAGTTGGTTGAGCAGCAGCCTTCGGCTCAGGTCATGATCCCAGCGTCCTGGGATCGAGTCCCACATCGGGCTCCTTGCTTGGCAGGGAGCCTGCTTCTCCCTCTGCCTGCCACTCTGTCTGCCTGTGCTCGCTCTCTCTCTCTCTCTCTAACAAATAAATAAATAAAATCTTTAAAAAAAATGTGTTATTGCAAAAATTGCTAACCACGATCTGAGCTTCCAGCAAGTCATAATGAAAAAGTTTGAAATATGGGAGAATTATCAAAACTGATGCAGAGATATGAGATGAGCAAATGCTATTGGAAAAATGGCACCGATAGACTTGTTCGACACAGGGTTGCCACAGACTTCCAATCAGTAGAGAACAAGCTATCTGTGAAGCACAATAAAATGATGTATGCCCATACTTCTTTCCCAATACCTGTGCTGGATACTAGGGTTAGATAATTTAGGAAGTCTTGGGTCAGTGTTAACTCTTACATTATTTGTGTGGAATCCAATTCTCCACCTTGCCAATTCTCTCTCCTTTCACTCCTTCCCCCAAATCCTCCAGGTTCTACACTGGATCTTAGAGGCTTAGGGTATCTCTACAGCCCGGAAGGATACTCTGTATCTGTGTTCTGTGTTTTGTCTTTCTTTCTCAGCTTCTCTTAATGTTTTTTGTATGCCTTTTATTTAGCTATACTAACCCATAGTAGAAAAATCTGTGTCTGTGTTCTGTCTTTCTTTCTCAGCTTCTCTTAATGTTTTTTGTATGCCTTTTACTTAGCTATACTAACCCATAGTAGAAAAATTAGCAAAGAGAAATAATTTGTATAATTTTTAGGATCTCTCTCTGGCTATGAAAACTACAACCGGGAAATAGCTATTGAAACTATTCTCTCATAGCAAATGTTCAACAGACTTAATAGAGGACAAAGTCAGGTAGAGAGCCTATTTGCTTTTCCTGGTTTTAATTTAAGTATGGATTAAATCAATCAATTTAATACCTAAATGTCTCTGTAGTCATTATATGAATCTACTGTAAGTAGGTATAATTAATGCAGTTATCTTTGGGAAATATGCTTTGGTGATATGCAGGCATGCAAATTGAATTAGAACTACTATGAAAAGATTAAAAGGGAATTTGTTAAATGGATATGCGTGAAGTGAGGCCTCCCTGTGGTTTTTTCTTTCCTCTTCCAAGACTCCCCTCCCCTTCATTCCATTCCATTCCCGTTCTCTTCATTTCTTGTCTTCCATATTCTATTTTTCTTTTCTTGTCTTTTTCTCTTCTGTTTTCATTGGAAACAAAGAATTGAATTAATCATAATCCTTGGTTCATGATACAACATCATCATTAATCTGTGTAATTCCCTTTGTTTTCTTTTCCCTTCCTCCTCCTTCGTGTTTTTATTTCCACTCCCCTCTACCATTTCTTTCCTTCCATAGTCACCTGATCTAATGCATTCAATAAGTGTTTTTGGATACACACACACATACACACTTGAAAAATGTATGTTATTTTATGAATGTATGTGGTTTTAATTTACTTAAAAAATGGTATTCTGCTACAGATAAGCTTATGGGTATTTTTCACCTCTATGTGTGGCTTTGGGCCCTGCTGTATGCTATAGGTATATGTAGATCACTGCTTTTGTCCACTGCAGACCCCACAAGTGATTCTACCACACTTTCCTTCTCTCTCCTGGAGATGAACACCTAGGTTTCCCCTAAGCCCCTGGTCCCCAGAGAAAGCTGCATCAAACCTCCAGGATCAATCTATGGAAGAGGCTCCCAGGAGAGAGGTTTGCTGGGGCATAAGTGCTGCCAGATTGTTGTCCAGATTTGTAGGCTTGTATTTCTTAGTATTTTGGCATGACTCACATTAATTTGAAAACCTGTTTTTGTGCCAACATTCAGGGGCAGGTTAAATTTTATAACAGTGAGAAAATCAAAAAGAACGCTAATGGTTGAGGCACTTTAATCTACAATATTCTTTTAGACTATTTAACTGAAAAACAGCAGTTTTGAGAAATAGTGCATGCAGTATTTAGTTTTATCTATATTTATTGATGTGGGTCAGATTTTAGGGAAAACATTTTATTTAATTTTCTAAAGATTTTATTTATTTAGTATATGTGCTGCCGAAGCAAGCACAAAGATTTTATTTATTTATTTGACACAGAGAGAGAGCACAATCAGGGGAGCAGCAGAAAGAGGGAGAACCAGGCTCCCCGCTGAGGAAGAACCACCCCACCATGTAGGACTCAATCCCAGGACCTTCGGATCGTGACCTGTGCCGAAGGCAGATACTTGAAGAACTGAGCCACCCAGGCACTCTTAGGAAAAACATTTTAAAAGAATTTTATTTCATAGCATTTTAACAGGGATTACATATTATATGATTTATAGAATAACTCAAAATTTTAGGAGTGTATTACATTTCACATTTACAAAACCCTTAAGATAAGTTAAGTCTCCTTAGAGTAAATCAAGAGCTGCCATTTATTTTTTATTATTTTTTAAGATTTTATTTATTTATTTTTCAGAAAGAGTGAGCACAGGCAGACAGAGTGGCAGGCAGAGTCAGAGAGAGAAGCAGGCTCCCTGCTGAGCAAGGAGCCCAATGCGGGACTCAATCCCAGGACGCTGGGATCATGACCTGAGCCGAAGGCAGCCGCTTAACCAACTGAGCCACCCAGGCGTCCCAAGAGCTGCCATTTATTAAATACTTCCTATGTGTCAGAAAAATAAGTATTATTTTATTTTTCTTCACATAATCACTGTGAAGAGTCATTATTTTGCTCATTTTACAGGTACAAAAATTAATATTCGGAAAGGTGATATCATTCCCCACAAGATTGCATAGCTGGTATATAAAGGAGCTATGATTTAGTTCAGGGACTACATTAACTATGAAGTCTTAGTCTTCCCCAGGGACTTCCAAAAAAAAAAAAAAAAAGATGATGTAGTAGATAGCATAAAGATAGTTTGTTTGGCTTAGTGGTTAAGAACAGAGTCTCTAAGGCTAAATGTCCAAGTGTGAATCCCAGTGTTGCCTCTTAAGAACCCCAAAACCTTGAGCAAGTCACTCAAACTCTCGAGGTCTCAGTTTCCTTGTCTGTAAAACAAAGATGATGGCAATAATAATACCTACCTCCTAGAATGTTTTGATTTGTAAATGACTAAAATACATTAAAAGCTTAACACAGCTTCTGGAACACAGTAAGCAATCAATTAATTACAACCTGTTCTTTTTCCAAAGAGGACTGATTTTGTTCAGACATTTGTTTCTGTCAGAGCCCTGTTCACCCAGGAGAAGCTGAGTACATGCCAGCTTCAGGTGTGGGTCCTGGTCAGTCTGAGCAATCTACATGATGACATGACCTTTGCTGGTGACTGGCTCTGGAATGCTCTGATGTACAATTATGGACAATAAGACTCAAGATTTTAGGGGTGATGGGATAGGGTTGGGAGAAAGAATCTGGGGAAGCTCTTTGCTTTCTTTTCTGGAAGAAACTACCTCCATGAGCACTCAAGACAACACTGAAAAGTAGTGGCACCCATCTTTCAGCCATGAGGAGCACCAGACTTCAAAGCCAGCCAGGGTCATAACAGGGCATAACCTGAGTCACTGAGGACATCCTGAACCACTGGATGAGCCCAAGCCTAACCCAGCTCTAGACCCCAACCTATTGTTTAGATCAGCACAAGTTGAATTTTTGGTGGGGTGGATTGCTGAAAGTTGTATTCATGTGTCTGTAAACAGACCATGAAAAATATCATCCCTTTTCCTAGCTCTGAGGTTTTAGTGATTAGGGGAATGAACTACTTTGTTTTTCCTAAGTTTATTGAGGGAAAATTCAGTTGCCATAGGAAAATAAAGTTGGAATGACAGATGTTAAGATTTCCTAGGAAAGTCTGAATATATGATAAAGATTCTTGGAAATAGAAGAGGGATTACACAGGAGGCCATTGTGAAAACAGCTGAAAATGGGTTAAAAAGATAAGCCTCTGTGATCTAATTTTTTTAAAAATAAAGGAACTGAGTCAGAAAGAATTGAAGGAAAACAGTTAATCCAACAGGCTTATACTTGGATGGTGATTATGCATCTGATGGGAGCAAGCAACATGGAGCTAGGAGATGGACAAGAAGTACATGGGTGGAATTAATCAACCTCTCTATTACAATCAGAAACTTGTAGAATAACTCTGCAAATGAATACTTTAATCATAACCTTAACTATGAACCAAAATTGCACATAATTTAAACTATCATATTTATTTAACATTAAATAAGCATTTGCTGAATACGGCATACTGTGAATACAAAGTTGCATAAAAAAGTATTCTTCAAAAAAAATACAATTTCAGCACAGCATGTATCAAATAAAGGTAAATGATATCACAAAACTGGTGAACAAGGTTTGCAATGTAAATGGAAGATTGTTCTTGGGATTTCAATAAAAAAAGATTGAAAACTCCAGAAGGAGAAAAGGTTTCCTTAGCTCATGGTCAAAGTTGCACTCGATGACACACTCTTCTCTCTAGGCACATAACAAGAAATACAGATTTATCTAATGGATGTGGTAGGATATGTACAAAACAAAGACTTATTTTTTTCTTTTCTCAAAATAAGAGTGATAATTGGTAACCTATGTTTTAAAATCCTCATGTGAAGAGTAACATATGCTCTTCTTTCCTCAACTTTCAAAGATAGATGATCATAACCAGAACTTAACAATGTTATACAGTCTGATAAAAATTAGTATCCTTAGTAGATAAGTCTCCTATGTTAATTACAAAAACCAAAAAAGCCTCAAGTATTATTATAAAAATTGTGAAAAGTAAATACCATGAAGGAATTCCTGCAGACAATAAACATGAAAAGCATTCAACTCCACTGGTAAACAAAGAAATGCAGAATAAATTTTTTTTTTGAGGGAAGACATTCAGTTTGTGTGTGGTGGGACATGTATACTCACACCCTACTATCTATGTATAATTTGATAAAATCTTTCTGGAGTGTAATAATGAGGGCAAACAATACTAATGGTGCTTCAAATTTCTATATCACATTTATTACACAATCTCACAACCATCCAATGAGGGAGGAGTAATCATTATTCTCATTTTACAGATGATAAGAAACTAGTGAGGGAAAGGTTAACTAAATTTGACAAGACTACGCAGCTAGTTGGTGGCAATGTTGGGATTTTCTTTAACCTAATAAAGAACAGGATACCCTGAATTTGGGACCTTAGAATTTAACCTTGCTTCACATATCATGCTATGGTATATGATCATATTGTAATATACTTATGGATGGTTATTAAGACATTTAATACATATAATACATATAATACATAATACATATAATACATATAATACATAATACTACAGATATTTTGACTAATAATTTGGGAGATTTCACTAAGCAACAAATTGATTTAATGAACTTACCATATTCACAATTTTGTTGAAATCTGGAAATTTCAGGAAATATCTGGAAGATATTAAAATTATGTAAAATCTTCACTGAAGAACTAAGCACAAAATAAGGTTCTAAACAAAATATATAGTAATTAATTTATTAAGCCAGGACTCAAGGAATTGAGGCAATTGGTCTATTATACAGAAAACTCTCAGCTATTTGGAAAAAAAAGAAAAGAAAGAAAAAAGAAAAGAAACCTCTCAGCTATTTGAGATCAGTTATGTAGGACAAAATGATCTAAAAATACAACACTGTTGACATTACAAAGAACAATTAATGTCAATATTCTCATTCATATCAATTACCCAAAGACTTCTAATATGATTCTAGAATCTTCCTCCTTAGAGAAAGGAAAACAAAAAAAAATTAGTAGTCTTTAAACAACAGAATTCAAATAGACACAATGATAGCTTCCATTCACATATCAGGTTTGATAGTACATTTTTTTTAAAGATTTTTATTTATTTATTTGATAGACAGAGATCACAAGTAGGCAGAGAGGCAGGCAGAGAGAGGAGGAAGCAGGCTGTCCGAAGAGCAGAGAGCCCGATGCGGGGCTCGATCCCAGGACCCTGGGATCATGACCTGAGCAGAAGGCAGCGGCTTTAACCCACTGAGCCACCCAGGCGCCCCTTGATAGTACATTTTATCCTAAAACAATTGCATAGGAGATGTGGTGGGGGGGAAGTCTTTGCAGAGTAGTGTTTACGAGTGAGGATTCTTTAATGAGGCAGGTTTTGGTTTAATCCCGGGTTCGGCCACTTTCCATTTGTGTATACTTGAGCAAATTGTGGGGATAATAATAGTACCTACCCAAAATGATCATTGGAGAATTGATTGAGATTTTACACGTAAAAGTATACTGCTGTCACATAGTAAGGAGCTACTACATATTAGCTATTATAGCCGTTCTTGATACCTTCCCTCTGTCAGTGACTGTGATCCACAAAGAGCACAAAATCAAGCTTAATTAAATGCAGGGTTTAATATGCCTTCCTGTACAAAGCATCTCTCACAACAGGCCTCTCTTTTTTAAAGATTTTATTTATTTGTTATAGAGAGAGAGAGAGAGCAAGCACAGTCAGACAGAGAGGCAGGCAAAGGCAGAGGCAGAGGGAGAAGCAGGCTCCCCGCTGAGCAAGGAGCCCGATGTGGGACTCGATCCCAGGATGGGATCATGACCTGAGCCAAAGGCAGCCGCTCAACCAACTGAGCCACCCAGGCATCCCACAACAGGCCTCTCTTAAGTAGGGTAGTAATGTTACCCTAAGCAATGCTTCAGGGACTTTAGGAGATCAGTCTGTAGTTGATTTGAAGGTTGCCACAATTTTTAATTTCTCACTTTAACGTGGTTTTCTTCAGGGTCTTCCTTGTGCTTTGTCTGATAATTCATTCCCACAGAGACTGTATAATTACTGTAAATCACTTACTGTATTTTGGTATGCATCATAGTTTTGTTCACATCATTTCATTCCTCTTAAAAATAGCATTTGCTATGGTCATGCTGCCTCTTCTAACTCTTCATTTTGCCAAAAATCACTGAAAAGCAAAATAATAGCAAATAACTCCTAATGGATTACATGTCAACAGACAGGGATGATTAAGGATTGAACATTGCTCTATGTTCCCTGGGTTTAACTGTGTGTTTTCCCAAAAGTAAAACTCATAACCAAAAGTGTCTTTTCCTGGCATGTTATCAGTTTATCTTGTAAAAAGAGTTGTCTTGTTTTAATAAGATTTCAAATACAGTTGACCCTTGAATAACACAGGTTTGAACTGCATGGATCCACTTATATGTGGATTTTTTTTACAGGACTATAAATGTATTTTCTCTTCCTAATGATTTTCTTAATAACATTTTCCTTTCTCTCTCTTACATATTATAAGAAAACCACATATGAAATCTGTGTTAATCGACTATTTATGTGATCAGTGAGGCTTTATGTCAACAGTAGGCTATTAGTAGTTAAGTTTGAAAGTCAAAAGTTATATGTGAATTTTCAGCTGTATGGGGGTTGGAATCTCTAACTCCTATGTTGTTCAAGGGTTAACTCAGCATCTCTTACTGTTTTTACCACGTTCAGAATTTTTAAATAGTCTCAATTTGACCCTGTTATTATCTCATTCTTTATGAACACATTTATTTATGCCACTAGTTTCAGTTCTGATCTTGGATTATGACACAAAAATATATCATGATAAGAATAAAAATGAATGTTAACTTCAATCACACACAGAAATATATTCCACAGTCACTATTTTGATATGAACTAGCTAGATATTTTTGTCTCTTCTACCAAAGGAATCTTATTTCACTATAGCTTAAATTTAGGTCACCTTGAAAAATGTGTATGATTATGGATTATAATACTAATTCCTGATTAATGACCAGGGGTTCATGGAAAAGAATATATAAATGATGAAATTTCAAGTTCTTATAAGAGAAGATTTAAAAATTATCATCATGTTAAAAGCACCAACTTATTCTATATGAACACGTATGAAATAAAAATAATTTATTCAAAAATTTCTTTGAATTTCTTCAAAGTTTCTCTAAATTTCTTCCTGATCTTATGATTCCTAATCAAATGCATGAGACAACATGAAAAAAATTACACTTGAATTGCTGCAAAGTATTATCTTTGCATGGGGTGGGGGAAAAAATGATCTATTTCTCCTTTTTCACTTCTCCAATCATCATTTCTGAGTTTTGGAATATAGCATTTCAATATCAGATCTGTTAGCATTTGACTTAACAATCAGTAGCTCTCAGATTCCCTGTTCATCTTGGAAGTAGGGATGACTCAGAGCTAGGTTGGAATGCTGCCTCCTCTCACTGGAAACACCCGCAGGCATACTCTGGTTTCATTATTGCTAGGAATTGGCCCACGGAATACAGCAAGTTAGCTTTTTTAATCTGTTTTCATGAATATATGACAGAGTTGTGAAGCAAAAACTATTTTTGCACTGAAATTATCCAACCAAATACTACTTAAAAATATTTTGTAATGCTATGGTCATTGGCCTGGAGATAAGTAAAGGTTATGTATTGTCTTTCCCGTGTCTGTGGGTTGGCAAAGTATATGCTCAGGTCTGGTCTGAATCAAAGGTGACAAGGCTGGTGTTGGCCCCAACCTGCAGGACAGCTAGAAGTTGGACTTGTCCAACAAGAAGGAAGACAGCGACCTGCCTTTCAGCTTTTCCTTGTGTTGCTAGTCAGCATGCAACTTTCACTAGTCAGAGATTAAAAGAAAATTATCATCAGTGAAAACATAAGGATATGCCCAAACTCATGATGCAAGGTGTTAATTTGTTTCATTTGCCAAAGACATTTAACTGTTACTAGATCTGCTTTGCTGAAATATTTGGGCATATTTTAAACTTACTCCAGATGCTTTTATTCCTCCCCTCAACTAATTAACTCAATCTAATTAGGCTCCATGTTCCTTGCTCACCCAAACTTTTCCAAGATACCACAATTTTCTTAATATATAGAATAACCTTTTATAATCTAGGTTGAAATCATAGGGTTTGGCTCAAGAGCTGTCCCTGATTTATCACGCACAACATTTTCAGATGGGAAGAGTCTGTGAGGTTCACCGGGACATGTCCATTCCTTCGGTGTTGGATTTCTATAATATTTTTTCTCCTGGTACTTCACTATTTTGGAAGTGCTGAAGGTTGCATTTCTCAAGTAAAAAATTTTCCTAAGTTCCCTTTTGGCCTACTTCATTACTTGGCCTCACTTCACATGTTCTCATTTTTTTAAATTTTTATTTATTTATTTTTTAAATATTTTATTTATTTATTTGACAGAGAGAGAGAGAGATCACAAGTAGGCAGAGAGGCAGGCAGATAGAGAGGGGGAAGCAGGCTCCCCGCTAAGCAGAGAGCCCAATGCGGGGCTCGATGCCAGGACCCTGAGATCATGACCTGAGCTGAAGGCAGAGGCTTAACCCTCTGAGCCACCCAGGCAGTCTACATGTTCTCATTTTTTAAACTTGTTATTCTCTATGGGCAAGGTTTTTGACATCATTTTTCCCTGTAACAATCAAAAGGTTATGCATTCTGGAATTACTCATACCATCATCTGCTCATGTTCCTTACTTTTGCAACCAGAGTTGCATGGATGGACCAAGAACATCGTATAACTATTTTTATTTTTTTTCTTTTCAAGTAATGGCCAGCCTCATTTTCCTCATACCTCAAGAGGATATTTTTTAAGATTCCATCTCTTTACTCGTTTTTTTAAATATTCTCATTGCCATTATGTTTATTGTGAAAAAATAAATGTCAAGCCCTAGCTATAAGTCATAGCTTTTTCAAGAACTAAAAAAAGGTAGAATAGATCAATGCTGTCCAGGATTATTTGAATAAATTCTATACCATTCTGCTTTACCTGATCTATGCAATTCACAAGAATATGTTCACACTGTTAACGTTAAATGATTTCTTAATTATTCAGGAATTTACCTGGCAAAAGATAAGCCAAAGGGTAGGAGGAAATTTGGAGCATTATGGCAAATGTTACTTTATTATATATCTGCATGAATAAAATATGAAACATGGCATCTTATTTTTAAGCAAAGTTAAAAGCATATCAAATATCTGGCAAGCGACTCCAGGATCCTCCCTCATTATTGAACTGCTCTAATAAAATCTCATCTTTCAACTAGAAAGAAGACTCAGAAGGTTCTTAGTAGCCTCTATTATTAGCCTTTGCTAATTCTTCAATTAGCACCAAGGATATAAAGGACAAAATCTGGAGCCTTTTCATGCTTTTTAACTGATACCTTTGGTGCTGTACAGAAGTACACAGCTTTCTGGAAACAATGCTCAGCTGGAAGCAATGAATCATTAATGATTAATTTAGGAAGCCCAGCTTAACCATATGGAAGTAGCTTCAGGATAATGATAGTAAGTGGTGGGCATCCAGGTGATAGGGTTTCTTTGCATCCCTAAGTTTCTGAAGATGGTGAAGGAAGCCGAGGAAGGATGGCTTGGAGGAACAAACCCCTTACTGCATGTTTTCTGGAGGGTCTGGCATGCTACATAACTTAAGGAGTCAAATGAAAGAAGGGGTAGTTTTCATCTAAATTGTATATTCACGGTAAATAAGATATTGTTATCTTGCTCCTTCCCTTCATGATCTTTTCCTTTAATTCTCCTTTCCAGGTGGCCAAATGATCACATTCCCATTCCTAGTGGCAAAATACCTGTGGAATTAGAAGATGGATGGTGTGGTGATGGAACCTGGAGTCAGACTGCCCAGTAACAGAATCCTGCCGTCCTCACCCGGTAGCAGGCCTTGAAGGGCGGTTCAAGTTCTAAGAGGGAGGTGTCCTAGGACGAGACCTGGCCTCTTCCCCATCTTCGCTGTCAATCATCGTGCAGCCTCGCCACACTCACCTGATTTCTTGATCGCGAACGGGGAACCTGGCTCTGTAGATGCCTCAGTGATTTTCTAAGGTCGCAGCCACTTAGCTGGTGATTTTGTAGTTAGCTGATTTGAGAGAACGGAAGTGCATGTATTTCAAACACATTTATTGAAGATCCACTGGATGCGGGGCGATGAGAATTCAGCGGGAACCCGACGATCAAAAATCTTGCTCTCCTTGAGCTTACATTCTGGTGGAATTAAAAGTTGTTTCTCAACATCTGCGCTGTGCCCATTATCAGCTCTGCCTGAAGCCTAGGCCATGGCAGGCTGGCCACGGCTCTCCGCGGACACAGTTTGAAAGAATATAAATGGCAGAGCCACGAATGAGGCGGGGGTGGGGGTGAGCATGGGGGGGCGGGTGGGGTCACTTGAGGTGGCTTCTATTAGCGTCAATACGGCGGAGTCAGGGGACCCAGCGAGAGCCTGAAAACTTCAAGCCAAACAAACTCTGGGCTCGCCACCCCTCACCTTTCTCCTCCCCTCCGACGGCCAAGGCCGCGGGAAAGCCGTCCTAGGGGTAGCCCGGGGAAGGCAGGGGGCTTGGAGAAAGTGGACTCGGATTCTCTCCCTCTTCTCCCCCTCCAGACTATGGGCTTTGCCCTGGAGCGCTTTGCCGAAGCGGTGGACCCGGATTTCAAGTGCAAGCTGTGCGGCCAGGTGCTGGAGGAGCCCCTGTGCACGCCGTGCGGGCACGTCTTCTGCGCCAGCTGCCTGCTGCCCTGGGTGGCGCGGCGGCGCCGGTGCCCGCTGCAGTGCCAGCCGTTGTCGCCGGGCAAGCTGTGCCGGGTGCTGCCTCTGCGCGGCCTCATTCAGAAGCTGCGCATCCAGTGCGACTACCGCGTCCGCGGCTGCGGCCGCTCGGTCCCGCTCCACGAGCTGGCGGCGCACGTCGAGCGCTGCGCCTTCCGCCCTGCGGGCCGCCGCCGGCCGGACTGCGTCTTGGAGCCCGGCTACCGCCGCGGCGTGGACGTGCCCGCGCGGGGGGGCTGCGGAACGACGCCGGGGCCGGGCCGGGGCGGGGGCGCGCGCGGGGGGCCGCCGGGCGTCCGCGGCGGGAGCGGGCGGGGGCCGCGGCAGCTAGTCCTCGCCAGGAGTCGGCGCGAGAAGGCGCTGCGGGCGCAGCTCTGGGCGCTGCGGAACGAGGCGCAGCTCACCGCCCGCAGGTACCAGAAGTTCTCCCAGTACATGGCTCACGCCCGCAACTTCGCCAGAGACCTGGGCGGCGGCCACGGCCGGGTAAGCGCAGAGGGACCGGGCACCTGGGGTGAAGAGAGGACCGCTTCTTTCGGGTACTTCGGGATTCCTTTAGGGGTGACACCTTTCGTTACTGTGGGGTGGGAGGCGTCCACCCGCCTTGACCAAACGACATACACTGTTGGTACCTTTCGGGTGCATTAGTATTGCAAATTTCCACTTACATTAGGATCGGAACGAATTAAATTCAATTCCAACTTTTCAATGGAGAAAGAAGAAGGAGGAAAACTCATTTTCCCACCCCGACCTTGCTCCCCATCTTTCACTCTCCTGCCCTACCCTACCATATGCCTTTGGCCTGTGCCTAAAGCCAATCAGAAAAGGAAAGCCAGGAAGTGAGGACTTCCCCGACCCTGCCTCTCCTCTGCCCCTGCCCCAGCATCGCTGCCACCTCCTCAGTCACACACCTTTAGCTCTGAATGACTTAGTTTTCCTGCCAAACTACCCATATTGGTCACCTCTGTTCCGTGCAGACTATCAGGGATGTGAGAAACCAGGAAAACCAGGGAGAGATTAGCAGATGGGATTTCTTAGACCTGCAGAGTTTTCGTTACCCTGACCTTCCCTAAAGAATCAGCTGCCTCGGGATCTCTTCATTGGTGGAGTGTGTGTGTTGTGTTGTGTTGTGTTATGTTGGAGGGGTGGTTTGGGGAACCAAATCCGAGAGCAGCCACATCCATCCCATCTGTGATCAGACTAGCCCTGTGAGCCCCTGGGCAGCGGCTGTTTCCCTTCTTTGTCGAAGCTGCTGGCCCGGAACTGTGCTGGTGGACTGCCCGCTTTCAGACTGAATAAACAAGCCTCTTTGCAGCACCCCCTGTGAAGAGGCTTGTTTATAAAGCTGTTACTTCTCTTCTGGACTTCTGAGCAGTGTTTGACATTGTTGGTCGCTGCCATGGTGAGCAGGGATTTAGCAGAACTTGCACTCCATTCAAGGAGCTGTTTTCATTCTTCAGTGTTCTGGGGTGGAGCAACACACGATTCTCATTTGGGACTGCTTTGCACTGCCTCCAACCCAGGCATCCAGTTTGGAAGCTTCTGTCCTTGAACCTAAAAAAATGACAACTTAACTGTGAGGGGCTAAAATGTTTCTACTTTGTTAAAGGGAGGCTCAATGCTTATTAAAGGCTGGAGTCTATCCCTGATTCTCTCTGTATCCTGTGTAGAGCCAGGTAAATTTACAAAATGGGAGGACCCAGAGAGAAGCGCAAAAATGCGCTCTGTATTACCAGGTCACGTTTCAAGGTAGTAGGGGAGCCATGGTTGATGGAAAGGAGCCACAACTGGAATTATATGAGGGAAGTCCACGCAACAAGTCAAGCTATGATTCTGAGAAGTGAGGAACAACTGCCCATGTTTTGTAGATTGTCAGAAGGCTTCTCCGTGCTCCTCAGAAATGTTTTCCCACTACCAGTAGGGGCTGCTGCGTACACTGCTTGGGAAAAGCTCCTGGGAAGAGGTGGTGATGGTGCTTATGGAATTTTACCATGAATTGCCAAATGTAGTTTCCTAGGACAGTTAATAATACCCATAGCCTTACCTGGAATAAACCTTGAATGAATAAACCTTACCTAGTCTGGCACGATTTCATTTTGCATTTAAATTGGTCTTTATTAGTAAACAGGTTATAGATATAATTCCTATTTGTTTTGCTATTATCTGGCTGCCAGGAAAAGAAATACTATTTCTATTTTACTTAACACAGATCCTTTCTTTTTAAAATTGTGTGGGAATTATACAAAACTAAAATAAGAATACTATTGAAAATTAGGATTACTGTAGCTTAAATCCTGCATTACAATAACAATCCAAATATTACTGTTGAAAGAATTTTATCAATAGTTCACTGTTACTTCAATCCCTCAAGACTTTCTGAAGTGAAATTTTTACATAAAATAATTCTGAGATTTTTTATTTTCCTCTACTGTTAAAAAAAAAAATAAAGATACCTGTAGGGTTACCAGAAATCTGTTTTAAATTAGTGAAGCCAGAATTAGATGCTGTATTAGGATAAAAGATAGATGTGTGAAAATATAAAACCCTTTAGACATTTTTGAAAATAATTTTTCTCATAAACACTCTTTTAAAAATATTTTTTCAAAGTAAATTTAGGAAGAAATTAACCTTCTCCCAAATTCAACCATCCTTAATTTTAATGCTTTCTTCTTTTCAAGTGTTAATTTATTGACAGTTAATATTTTAAAAAGCTTTGTGGTAGCTTTTATTTTTTCTTTTCTTATTTGTCCTTTTCCTTTCCTGTCCTTTTCTTTCTTACCTAGTTATTTTATCCCTTTTCTTCTAGGATGGAGAACATAAGCCATTCACCATTGTGTTAGAAAGAGAAAATGACACGTTGGGATTCAATATTATAGGAGGCCGACCAAATCAGGTAACTTACCTTGTTCATGCCTAATTCACTCTTTGCTTATAAAATAATAGAAAACCACTTTCATTTGTAGATTTTGAATGAGGATAGCAAGTGGTTTAATCTTTAAAATCATGGTTATGATAAAATATCAGATCCCTTAATGCAAATATTCCAGTATATAACTACATTTTTCTGACAAAATGAAACAAAAAATCCAACAACTAATGAACTAGACTACTCTTTGCTACTTTAGGAAAAAAAGGAAAGTATGTTTCATATTTTATTTACATTGGATAGCCCCATTGGTAAACTTCTTAAATCTATTTCACAATAATGTGTATAGGTGATTTCTACTTGATAATATTAGGTAACTGGATTGCCTGATTATACCTTCTACTTACTAAGTCAACTTGTCAGTTTTCAGAGGCTAACATAGACCAGGCAGTTTATAATACATGTTGATTGATGGAATGAACAGTTAAAATAAGTTGAAATAAGGGATCATTGTTTACACAGTTATGTAAGAAATGCCATGTTAAAAGGAAGATAGTTGATTTGAAATATTTTTGGCTTTTCAGTCAAATCTTTTATTTAATTGAATGAATAATATTGTCTCCATTGATGCCAATTGTTTTCAAAATACATGAGTTATAAACTTAAACCAGACACTGTAGTCGCAAAGTTCTTTTATATCTTTCAAATACTACATCAACTTAATTTTCACCGTAACTAGAAAAAGGTGGTAAAGTTTTAAAAAAATCATGTTCTTTAATTTTCTTAATAAACTGCCATGAAATTCTCGCATCCTGCTTTGCAGATGTGGTCCAAGGAAACTGGGTTAGAATTGTTGGCCATATGCTATGTTTAGGTCAGGATGGCAATGACATATTTCCTCTCCACTGTTTAGTATTTTGAAAACCTAGCAACTAATGACTGCTGTGCTTCTGTTTCTAGAACAGTCCCCATTTATAATGAAAAGATAGAAGTCTTTTCATCATATCTTTTTTGGTTTTTTTTTTTCCCCTTAAGGAGTGTTTTTATAAAATGCCACTTAGGTGTTTGACATTTAGATGACACTGGATGTTTTTAAGAGGCTCTTCAAATTCATGTTAAGGAAGGCTAATTAAGGGGAAATAATTTTATTTTTAACTGCCATGAAGTAAAATGACACTTAAAATTATTATTATGGTATACTGGGCATTTTACCTGGATAGGAAAACATAATTGTTTTCCTGTGACTGGCTGAAGTGTCCTATTTATATTATATTGGTTGTATGGTTGAGGTTTAACTAATCATTAGGCTCATTGCACCTGGAAATGTGCAACGATTAGCTTTGAAAGGGTTCTCTTGCAGTTAGAGTTGATCTTTTGGGATTTTACACTTGAGCATCTCCTAGCCTCCCTGTGAATATAGTCAGAGCTTTATTTCCAGATCTGACACATCCTGAGGCTAAATTATGTTTTCAAAACTATGGCCACATCTCAAAGCAGATATATAGTGAGGCTGGATATGCCTTTTGTTTCCTTGTAACCCTTTTTAATTGCTACATCTCTTGAGAAGTAAGCTACTTAGTAATACTTTGAAGACCATCAATATCACCTTGTACATACCCTTTTCTTGTAGTTTTTTAATGTATACTCAAAAACGTGAAGTGAATGGATAATCTTGTCAGAGATGCTGGACTCATTCATTAAAGCTGCCATATTGATTAATGACCATTTGGTATTAAGTAAGTTAAAATTCAGTGCCAAATCCCCAGCTAAGAGAGAGAGTTGCATGTTTAGGGAGGATTGGCAATGTTACATTTATTAAATTGTCCTTTATCCAACTAAAATTTTGTCTACTAAAATTTTCTTACTGCTAATGGTTTTGTTTTTGTTAATTTTTTTGTTTTTGCTAATGTTTAATTTTTTATAGAATAATAAGAAAGAAACATCAGCAGAAGGAATTTATGTTTCAAAAATTTTGGAAAATGGACCTGCCGACAGAGCAGATGGACTGGAGATTCATGACAAAATCATTGAGGTAAGACTATAATATAATACCAGTATGAGCCATGGAAGAAATATTTGGACATTTTAAATTTCCAAACTTACTGTTTTACCTTGGTGTGGCACTTATTAGAGTATGTATCTAGCCAGAGTATAATATATCTATCTAGAGTATACATCCAATCTATATCAATTACTAGATCTTGAGATAAAAGAATACATCACCTGAAGTTTCCAAATGTGTTATAAATTACTCTCCCCATAAGCTGCGAAGATAGCTTGTTGTGTTATTATTAAGAGATTGATCTTGTATTACATTTCAAAAGATGACAAATCTCTGCTAAGGAACATTTTTGATGAGGAAATATTACTCTCTTTGAACTTGTGGATTAGTATATTACATGGAGAGTTTGGAATTTCTTCATTTCATATGGTTTTCTTAGTTTACCATTTCTTAGTTTAATATGCTTTTCATATTCATGTATTTTTCCATGAAGAAAAAAAAAAAGGATTTTTTTTCCCTGTTGGTGGGAACTTGTCATTTTCTGTATTGTGCATTCTAGCTATGTTGTTGAGGGAATTGACAAAGTAAATATATGTAAGTTAGTAAAATTTGGGCTGTGATAATGGAATTTTAGGTTGCTGCCATTTACCACCAAAATGCTTTTGAAATTTTAAGTGGTCAAAATAGTATTATTTGGGGGCGCCTGGGTGGCTCAGTGGGTTAAAGCCTCTGCCTTCGGCTCAGGTCATGATCCCAGAGTCCTGGGATTGAGCCCCGCATCGGGCTCTCTGCTCAATAGGGAGCCTGCTTCCTCCTCTCTCTCTCTGCCTGCCTCTCTGCCTACTTGTGATGCCTCTCTCTGTCAAATAAATAAATAAATGATCTTTTAAAAAAAATAGTATTATTTGGTGTTACTGAAAATGATTAGATTACTTTTAACAGTGAAATTATTTCCAGTGTATTAGTAAAGGTGTAAATAGGAGTTTGGACGGTTTCTTGGACTACATTCTTGGAAATACTCTGTTTATACTAGATTATATACTAACTAGTGCCGTTTTTCTGAGTATCTACATAAAATAGTTGGGTGGAGATTGTTTTTTCCTATTAAACTTGGAGTAAAATTTTAGATATTCATTCATTTTCTGTGCATTAAAAAAAAATTGAATTTTGGGACACCTGGGTGGCTCAGACAGTTAATCGTCTGCCTTCAGCTCAGGTCATGATCCCTGGGTCCTGGGATCAAGTCCCTCATTGGACTCCTTGCTCAGCAGAGAGCCTGCTTCTGCCTCTGCCTGACACTCCTCTGCTTGTGCTCTCTCTCTCTCTGACAAATACAATCTTTTAAAAAATAAAAAATAAATAAAAGAGTTGAATTTTGAATAATTTGACCTTGGATAAGAGTAAAGGATGCAGAAGAGCCAATAGTGTTTTTGTTTCAGAAAAAAGCTCGTAACATCAAGAAATTAGCTGACTACAGACTTTGGGGAAAGGAGAGAACGTGACCTTTGGCTGAGAAACTGGGTTTTATCTGAAGAGGTCTCTTGTATTAAGATTTTCTCTTTCTAGTTGTATAGCCAAGAAAGTACAGACCTACTTTCACTGATGCTATCCAGTTTGTCTTGACAATTTGCCCAGTGGATGTATTTACATGCTGCAGTTTGTGTAGTCAGAAATTTTCTATTTCTACTTGTGTTTGTGTAATATGATTTAAAGGGCAATGTAATGTAAACAACCAAAAATTATCCTCATTACTTTCTGCCTTATCTCTAAAGCATTTTGATCTTCCCAGCTGAATGGAAAATGAATGCCTACATTTGATACTTTTAGAAAGGCAGATGGAACTGAATACATGTATTCAGTTAACACACACACATATACACACACAGAAACATGTAATGAGGATTTAAAAAACAGTTTATCCTAGCTAGGCAACAATGTTGTGTATGCTTCATTACTGTTGTATTAAAGAGGAAGAAGAAGAACTTGTTTTTGTATTGTGATATAGCACTTTATTAAAAATGCATTTTTTAATGTGAAGAGATAATTTGACAAAAACTGTGCTTGATAAATCAAGTGTATCTAGACAGCTAGCTAATACTGTTACTAATATATGTCAAAATAATCTTATTTAAATCATTTAGAGAGTGAAGATTGACCATGTAAAACTAAATTATAATTTATAATTAGCTGCAGTATTATTATTTTACCTTGATGTGCATATATTATCAGTTAATGATGAGTTTGAAATTTGCCTCAATGACACAAATTTATCAGTATCTTTTATGCCAGGGTGCATTGTAATAGGCATATTTTTATTATACTTCTCTAATGGATTCATGCGAACACATTTGCAGTAGAAAATGAGTTACATGATATACATATTTTTGGAATGTTGTCTGTTAAATAGCATGAGATATTTAAAAAGGAATATTATTAGAAGTCTCTCATAGTTAGTTGTTCAGTGATGCCATCAGCTTTTAAAGTGAATATTTGTGTGACCATATATATATATGTACACACATACAAGTAGGTTGCTTTTTCTTGTGCGTACTTATGTGCAAAAGATCCTGTGTTTAACAATTAGTTTAGAAGTACTTGATTCATGTCAGTTATTTTAGTTCATCTGCCATTATGGTATCGGTCAACTTTATACATTTTTTAGTAATAGGAAACTAATATGAAATATATGATTAATTCAAAATGTGCAGAGACAAAATAGATTTTTAAAATAGAGTGATTTAGTTTCCATTTTTTTGTGCTCAGTGATTTGTTTATTGAACTAATTTAATAGATTTTTTTCAATTTTTGAATCTGCAATGGCTATGCTGGTTTATACCTTGTGCAACAAATAAATTTGTTAGCAGTATAAAGTACATAGTAGCTCATATATTATGAAACTATCCATATGAGCTAATTGTCATAATCTGACACATTACTAAATGCTATGAGTTCTGTGATATGTGACTAGAATAAACAGGAGAAACTGTTAGACAATTCTTTTTTTTTTTCCACTTACGGTCAAGATATACTAAAAATATTTTGTCTAGTGAATTGCTAAAAGCACACATTACAACAGTTTTATGAATTGTTTTTATAAAATAACAAAATTTTCTTAAATCATTCATTTGGTGGAGAAAGTAGATATATTAAAGGTCTGGTTCTGTAGATAATTTAAGAGATTTTACAAATTCTAATAAAAAATTAGATTTACTTACCAAAGTTTAACAAAACCCAACAACTCTAAAAGTATTATTTTTAAAATAGTCTGCATTCCACTGAAGCTGATCAAATTCAAGAATCATAATAGAAAAAAATCATAGTTGTAGTATAAATCCATGTCATAGTTTTCACATAATACAGGAAAATTAATTTTCAGAGTCAGTCTGCTTGAGCAAAACTATGTTTAGTAGTTTCTAGATGTTTATATATCCATATTTGTTAAAATATTTTTGGTGTACATTCAGAAAAGAAATCCATTGTGTTATTGGAGTTACAGTATTAGGTGTTCAGAGTATCCCTGGAGACCAAAAAGGCAGAAGGCATTGTTAAAGGCATTTTGAAACATGGCAAAAGTTCACACAGACCAGGAATTCACCAGAGTGTACATCCAAATAAAAGCACCTTTTGCATGCTGTTTTACATCCTTTCAAGACTCAGAGGAACCACAGAAGAGTCTTGATACCATCAGGGGCTGTGCACCATTCTGGAAGAGGGCAGTAGCATTACTGTGATTATCATCATGCTGAGATGCCCATGGGGTATGTGGGAGTTGAGAATCAAAGTTCACTGATGCCGCCAGCAGTTATTCCTCTGTTTTATTCCTGTGATGCCGATAGCAAGCAGTACAACCTTAACCCCAGAGTGGGAAAGTGAATAGAAGGGTGGAGAGTCATTCATGGCTCTTTGTTCCCACTCTCACTCCCAACCCTCCCCCCCCCAGATCCTAGCCAGTGTTGGGAGACAGGAAAGTCCGCCCTTCTCCTAGCTTCTGGAGACCAGGGAGTAAGGGTGGAGGTCTGTGAAGTTTTGGGGAAGAACAGTTTGGAGCAGAAAGCAGTTTTCTGTAGTTTATATATTAAAGTCTTCTATTTATTTAGTCTGAAATTCATACTGACATGTAGTATACAGAGCATTTTCACTTACTTTAGAAACAGTTCCCACATCGGACAATGTCAATGTAGAACTTTCTGCAAAGTGCTGACTGTAGCACTGGCTGAAGGAACTTTACAAATGCAATGTCTCAACAAGAACTTAACTATTCCCACCTGCCAGCCACGTGAGCTTTTAGTTCTGGAGTGGTGTATCTTTAGCATTCTTCATCACCATGCTGCTAAAGTAAAAATCTTTGATGGTTATCATGTTTATTTGCCTAAGTCTCTGCACAGTTCATTTATAGGTGTTAACACAGGAAATGTAAATGCAGATCAGAGCTAAACATTTAGGAATGCTGTTGAATCGGATCTACAGTATGCTACCCCTGCATGCGCTTGAGGCACAGTGTACCTTACTACCTCATAAAGCAGCCATGCTAATTTGTGTATGCTTAGGAAGCATTTGCAAGTTTTGTAGGTCACTTGTAAATCTGGTGGGCAATTAGGATTTTGACAAATTGCTGTTTAGTTTAAAGACGTCACTGAACTCTTCAATAACAGATTATTATATCCCACATTTTTAAAGTGTATTTTAACTGTCCAAATAACATTGATTGATTATCTGAAAGAATTAGGAAAGAACTGAAAGCAGTCATGTCAGTGCAAGTAACTAACTGTAAGTGTAAAGCAATCATGTTAGTGCAAGTAAAGCATTTGTAATTATGATTAAATACTATGCAAATGGACTGCAGTTTTAATAGGATATAGTTATCATTATATAATTGTGTATTTTAACATATCTTTAAAAGTATGGTGGTGCAGTGGGAAAAGCATGAGTCCTGGAATCAAGGAAATCTGGCTGGAATTCCTGTCCTGTCTCTTTAAATATGTGTGACCTTGAGCAAGCTGGTTGTACCTCAGTTTCTAGGCCATTCGTGTTTACTGTGTACAGAAAGTGCCTGGCACAAGGCAGATTCTTAGAACCCACTATCATAAGCCTGTATTTCCCAGCTTATGCAAGTAGTTTGTTCTCCAGAACCCAGGGGCAGTGGGGCCAGGGCTGTTTTTCTTTCTTGGAGAATTTAAGTCACTCTCCTCAAATTTTAGTCATTCCCATGTCTATAGATACCAGCATTTAGATGGGTAAATGTAGGAAGTTTGAACTCCTTTATTTTCACATATTTATAAGGACACTTGGATGCAAGAAGGCCTGTGGGGAAGACTTCCTAACTATGCACTTATGATTTAATCATTCACCAAATATTTATTAATTTCCTGATATGTGTGCCAGGCAGCATCTCTGTGTTATGCAAATAAAGAGCAATAAGAACCATTCAAAAAGAACCATATCTTGTGGCATACAGGTCCCATTTTCTGCCTGTATAAGGCAAAGCAGGCTTTCATGGGAAGCTGTTCCTTCATTTGTTACAAACTTAGACATCACCATCATATCTTAGTGGAATGACACTGTGGGTTTATCCTAGTTTTCCTGTTCTCCCTGGAGTAGTTCAATTAATTTTAAGAAATCATGATGTCAGGTTAGTAAAGTAATAGAATCTGAATGTAAGTCAGCATTGTGGCTTCGGGAAGAGGTGTGGGCTTTGAACTGGGGTTTTGGCCTTGAACGGATGCTAGGTTATCTTGCAAAGATGTTTCAAACTTTAGTATTCTCAGTTTCTTTCCTGTAACTATGAGAGTAAAAATAACTAGTCCCTCAGATCTTCAATCTAGATAATCATAGCTTTTTGCCATTCTACTGAATTTCCATTATTAATAAGTATCATTTTATTTTAACATACCAGGAAAAGGCTGGAAATGTCTTTATGCTATCAAGCTTTGTTTGTTGGCTTTAATGTGTTGAGCATTATTTTATCTATTTTAAATTTATAAGGTATGAACTTGAGGTTTTTTTTTTTTTCTTTTGAGTGATAAGCTTCTGAATGAGGAAACAGGACCACCACACATGACTGCAGTTTGCGCACTGCACATGGGTTCCCTGTCAGAAGGTCTGGCAGTGGTTCCCATTCTCCTTATTCTGTACTACAGAAAACCTCATCAGAGCACCTATAACATTATTTTTTTAATTAAAGTATATCACATCCATACAATGTTATATTAGTTTCAGGTGTACAACATAATGATTCAATATTTGTGTATATTGCAAAACGACCACTACAGTAAATCTATTTGACATTACCACCATATATGGCTACAGAATTTTTTTCTCTTATGAGAACCTTTGAGGTCTGGTTTCTTAGTAGATTTCAAATATGCAGTACACTATTTTTAACTATAGTTACCATGCAGTTCATTACATCCCTGTGACTTATTTATTTTAACTAGAAGTTTGTACCTTTTGACTCCCTTCAACCATTTCATCCAATCTCTGGCTACCACCAAACTATTCTCTGTATCTATGAGCTTATTTTTGAGAATTATACAGTATATGTCTTGCTCTGTCTCACTCATTTCACTTAGCACAGTGTCCTGAGGGTCCATCCATGTTGTTGCAAATGGCAAGATTTCATTTTTTTCATGGCTGAATGATATCCCAGTATGTGTGTGTCTATGTATTATATACAGGAGTATTACAATTTCTTTATCCATTCATCCATTGAAGGAGTCAGGTTGTTTTTATATCTTAGCTATTGTAAATAATGCTGCAATGAAGATTGCATATATGCATACATGTTTTGAGTTTAGTATTTTTGTTTTCTTCAGATGAATACCCAGAAATGGAATTGCTGGGTCATATAGTAGTTCTGTTTTTTTTTTTTTTTTTAAGATTTTACTTATTTATTTGACAGAGAGAGGCATCACAAGTAGGCAGAGAGGCAGGCAGAGAGAGAGGAGGAAGCAGGCTCCTTGCTGAGCAGAGAGCCCGATGCGGGGCTCGATCCCAGGACCCTGGGATCATAACCTGATCCGAAGGCAGAGGTTTTAACCCACTGAGCCACCCAGGCGCCCCGAGTAGTTCTATTTTTAATTTTTTGAGGAACCCTCATATGGTTTTCCATAGTACCTGTAGCACCAATTTACATTCCCACCAGCAGTGCACAAGGGTTCCCCTTTCTCCACAATCTCAGCAACCTGTGTTATCTCTTATCTTTTTGGTAATAGCCATTCTAGCAGGTGTGAGATGAGATCTCATTGTAGTTTGGATATGCATTTCCATGGTGATTAGTGATTTTGAGCATCTTTTTATGTACCTGCTGGTCATTCGTATGTCATCTTTGGAAAATTGAAAAGGCCTATTCTGATCTCCTCCCCATTTTTAACCTAGTTGTTTATTTGTTGTTGTTGTTATTGAGTTGTATGAGTTCTTTATATGTTTTGGATATTAATCCTGGACAGATATATGATTTGCCAATATTTTCTCCCATTCCATAGGTTGCCTTTTCATTTTGTTGATGCTTTCCTCTATTTTGCAGAAGAAGCTTGGTTTGCTGTAGTTCCGCTTGTTTATTTTTGCTTTTGTTGCCGTGGCTTTTGCTATCAAATCCAAAAAATTATTGTCAAGATCAAACTCATGGAAATTACTGTGTTTTCTTCTAGGAGTATTATGATTTCAGGTCTTATGTTCAAGCTTTTAATCCACTCCGTTAATTTTTGTGTTTGGTATTTAAAAAGTGGTCCAATTTCATTCTTTTGCATGTGACTGTCCAGTTTTCCCAACACTATTTATTGAAGAGACTTTTTATCCCCATTAAATGTTCTTGGACCATTTCTCTTAAATCAATTGCCCATATATGCATGGGTTTATTTTTGGGCTCTCTCTTCTGATCCATTGACCTACTTGTCTGTTCTTATATCCATACTACACTGTTTTCAATACTATAGCTTTGTAATATACTTTGAAATCAGGGAGTGTGATACTGCCAGCTTTGTTCCTCTTTTCAGTGTTGCTTTGGCTGTTCAGTGTCTTTTGTCTTTCCATACAAATTTTAGGAGTGATTTTTGTATTTCTGTGAAAATTGCCATTGGAATTTTGATAAAGATTGCATTGAATCTGCAGATTGCTTTGTGTAGTGTGGACACTTTAACAATATTCTTCTTTTTTTTTTTTAATTTAAGCTTTTTTTTATTTAAACATATAATGTAACACCACCACCCTCTCACAACCCCTCTCCTCCCCCCCCCCCTCAATTTGTTTTATGACATTAAGAATCTCTTTTGATTTGTCTCCCTCCCGATCCCATCTTGTTTCATTTTTTCTTTTCCTACCCCTTTAACCCCCACTCCCGTTGCATCTCCACTTCCTCATATCAGGGAGATCATGTGATAGTTGTCTTTCTCCAGTTGACTTATTTCGCTAAGCATAATACGCTCTAGTTCCATCCATGTCATCACAAATGGTAAGATTTCATTTCTTTTGATGGCTGCATAGTATTCCATTGTATATATATACCACCTCTTCTTTATCCATTCATCTGTTGATGGACATCTAGGTTCTTTCCATAACTTGGCTATTGTGGACATTGCTGCTATAAACATTCGGGTACACGTGCCCCTTTGGATCACTACGTTTGTATCTTTAGGGTAAATACCCAGTAGTGCAATTGCTG